>KN716685.1:38436-70065 GCA_000816705.1 Dictyocaulus viviparus | reverse complement strand
TGTCATCACTGCATATGCCAAGCTCCCTTTGACTGACTTCGTCAATCTAATTTGACGCTTCGTACTAAAAAACTGACTGTCTGCTATCAGAGGAGTAGTAAGTACAATACAAGTTAATCAATTGTCGACTCATTATGGTACTCAAAGAAAGTACCTTGACAAGGTTATATTATATTGAAAACGCTGACAACGTATGCTTCGCGATGAATGATAGAGTAATTTGATCGCGATGAAAGGCCTCCACGTAGTGATATCAAGAATTCATATCAAATGTTTCTTGTGGATGATAGCGTCATTGTTCATAGAGTACTTATGTTGCATAAAAGATGTTCAATGAGCTCGTGAGCTCGTGAAAAACGTGAATAGATGGTTAGTGGCGCAGTATTATAAAAACTTTACGGCGAAAAAAAGTTGCAGAAAAGTCCGTCCACGATTATAGAAAACCGTTTCTGTTTGCACCGTCAATATTAAATAGAAAGAGATTAATTTGTTCAAAAACGAGGCAAAAGAAGGAAAGTGGAAAGAGCCGTGTTGGTCTCAGCAAAGATTCTTTGATTCAATAAATAGAAAGAGATTAATTTGTTCAAAAACGAGCCAAAAGAAGGAAAGTGGAAAGAGCCGTGTTGGTCTCAGCAAAGATTCTTTGATTCAACAACACGCTCAGATTTCGTACTTTACAGCTGCGCAGCGGTCCTGTGTAGCACAAAATATTTAGCTGGTACTTTAACCAATAATATATATGATATGTGTAATAACTGTAGTATAAAAAATACATTTATGGAGAGTTCAAAGAATTTTTTTCTAAATTTTTCGGACATTCACATCCAATATTGTAGGACAAAGCTTAGTTTCTTATAAGACTAAATCTTGAAGATTCAAAGTAGTATATATATACTGAAGAAAACAGTAATAATCACTTTTCATAAAATTAAGAGCTGATACAAAATAAACAAGGAGACTGTAATGAAGACTCCCAAAGGGTGCACGTGGTTTCTCGAATAACTACCTAAACGATAAGTGGTACGTGCTTCTGGTCAACTTCAATCATCTGCAAACGCATACGAGTTGTAGACTAAAAAAGAGTTTCTTTGTGGGCACCTGCCTGTTTTATTAAAGACACAATACAACACAACACTTCTGCCCCGTTTTGTACCTGCTTACTGAACTCATCAGATACCCTCAACTGATGATATGAATTCACTAGCCCCAACAATTTAAATGATTAGACCAATCATCAACTGCATTGCATGACAAATGAACAGAATAACTTGGATTTCAAACCCTGTTTTTATGCAATTGATAAAGTGCATAGCCCATGGTCCTAACACCAATTTATTCTTGGACACGCTAAACTGTGTCCTAATAATGCACACCTAATAGAATCATTCGATATTAACTCATTGTATGTGGCCATGTCGAATGGCTCTGCAATGCAAGTTGTGTACTCCCCTTTCACAGAACATCATCGAGCAGTAAATGTGTATGGCTTGTCAATAGGACAACTCATTACGCTTATAGGAAAACGTCTGCACTGTTTAATTTTTAGATGGTCCGAAAAATACTATTCATATTTGAATGATAATAAAGGTTTGGCAATATGACAACGATTAATACCACGTGTTCTCGTACACTTTTTATCTGCTCATCTTTTACATACAAAGAAAACGCTTATGAGAAATGTGTCTCAAATAGTCATCAACGTATGTGCCAGAAAAACAAGTCAAGCGGAAAAAAAAACAACAAAGCGTAGCACAAAAAATAGGTACTTTCAGTTGCTATAATACGATTATAAGCTTCCTAAAGCACACTAGGAAAGACAGACATCAACATGGAAACTCTGATGAAGCAAGCATAGCTGTTAAGTGATGCTTAAAAGGGGCAATATTAGTGGATTTGGTAATTATAGTAAAAATTCCGTCGAGTTCATTTAAACGTCAATTGTAGCTAATATCTTTTCTTTAGAGTCGAATTTGCTACCTTTTTACCGAAGTTTGCTACCTGAACCACATTATGTTTTCACTTGCAGCTCATTATTAATGGTCGACCAACAAAATGTGTGCAGGCTTCTACTAACCAAACACAATCTTTTGCATAGTAAGGATCGCGCAGGCATGGAAAAACACGGTGATCAGTCACATATAGCCAACATTAGACACAACATTGATTAATGACCCTGCGTATGAGCGGTTCGTTCAGATCTCCATTCGACAATATCTTTTTCTATTTGTTCGTTATCCATTAGCTCTATATTATCATGGAATGTGTTCAATTGTTCTATTTCTTTACTGTAATAGTTTTCTATAATTTTTCCGCTCTATTGTGTTAATAACATTTTATAATATGTCTACTCATGTGTTCGTTTTTAGTTATTATTGTTGTTCTTTATTATAAAGTTAAGGTCTGAAGAAGACGACTTCGCAGGACTTTAGCCTAGGTTTGTGTTGTATATTGTGATCAATGAAACACTACATACAAGAGGCAAGTATTGCGGAACAAGATTACGTTCAGGACGATCTTTTTTCCTGTTTTTCACAAACAGTAAGCTTATTATTTACTCATTTCTGATGTATCCTAGAGTCATATGACGGATAGAAAGTGGAAGAACAATTATATGTATGGATGCAGCAGCAGCTATATGCATGCTACCAAGGGATGTTGCCAATTACAAATCGATTGAATCTAAATACATGACATTCAGGAAGCCTCACATAGAGAATTGTTTTTTAAGTGAATAGTTGCAGTTTTGCATAGTATTTTTCAGACAACTAATGCTATTATGGCAAACTGGTCGAATCAGATGTGGAAAAGTGTGCTCAGTAGGGTTCTTCAAAAAATAACGTCAGGCCCTAATGGATCGTTTTTCTATGGAGCATCTGTCAGATTCACATAAACTAGGTAACTATGTTAATGAGCAATATATATTTCAAAACGTAACACTGGAAGACGAATCGTCCATAGGCACCATACTCATCGAACGTAGCCTTTTTTCCGGAGCATTTAAGCTCGCCGTGCCTATCGAACGCTTGTGCGAGAATTTCTAAAGTTATACACCATAGATTTAATTTGTTTTAAAGAAAAAAAAAACTCATTTTATTACTTCATCTGCACCACTATGCAACAATGGAACCGAATCACCATCATTAGATGTTGTTACCTCCACAGGTGTGCTGTATTAAAAGAGAAACATTAATGACGATAAGTGCTGAGTAATTCATTACGACATTATTACCTTAGTTGTTTAATAACTTGTGAAATACGTAGAGCTTGAACAATATGCGATGTCGGAAGCTAAACATAAAGGAAATAAGAAAGCATTTTGTTCTTGGATAATTATTCTGCATTTTTGCGTTTCGTTTTTGTTTTCAAAGAGACTGACAAGACACCTGACTGTTCACAGTTGGTTTATACTTCTCCAATTTTCTACTTTTTTTTCACTAATTATTTGTATTTCGTGCTGTATTTACATATTGCGTTATAGCTAACTCATCCGAAAAAAAAACACTTTGTGATGGTGAAACGAAAATCACATAAAGCACAATGGAAAACAGGTAAAACAATAAAGTAGAAATCATCGGCATTTTAGAGGCACAATGAGTACTGCTTTTTCAGGAAACATCAAAATTTGTGAAAATTATCGGCAAAGCTTAATGAGGTCAACAATAAGTTTGTGGCATCATCCAAGCTTAAAGAATCATACATCAGTTTGCCTCTTATTACTTTCGATTCCGTGCGCATTAAACGCGATACTGAAAGCTTAGATAACGTCACTACTGTTTACTTTATTCGTATTGTTTACAGTAAACTTACTTGTAAAAAACGGCAGGATTCGTGAGCAATTAGATAGAAATCAGGTGTAAATTGAAAACTGCAATGTGTTTCTGAAAAGGTTAGAACATTGTATCCATCAAATTCTTCGTCGTCGATCAATGAATGAAAAACAATCAATGAAATTCACCTTGACGCTGGCGAATACGTATGCTGGAAGAAAGCTTCTGCAGTAGAATATCACCAAACGAAGTAAATGGTCCGATATCAAATGACATTTGACACTAGATAACAAGTAATTTTAAATTAGGCAAATACAAAACGTTATTTTTATTTTCGTTTGTATTGACTGACCTTAGGAAAAGTAACAACAGCTTTTCCTTCAAGAATAAGAATAAATCGCTTACTGAATTTACCAGCCTCATACAAATAGACCGTTTCATCGCCTGCATTCCTCGATAAAAATGCGACCTGTTCAAATTCACGTAGAATTTCAAAGAATATTCAAGAAAAAAAAAATGGGAAACTTCATATAAACCAAACATGACGAATGTTCTTCTGAATTAATTTTTCTCGTGTTTTTTCCTCAAGATGCTGATCTTGGAAGATTGTATATCGCTCGATTAACCATCCTGAAACGACTTCAAGCATATTCAACGATAATCCATCGCTTCTCGCTTCACAACAGAATGCTTCCTGCATCTGAAATAAATAGAAGCACTAAAATCGTTTCTAATATGAATACGATTTATTTTCATTTATATTATCTACATGGCGTTTCGTGCATCTTCGATTCACATTGTCGACAGCTATGTCGCTTTCATCGAATATTTCAGACTGCAGAATTTCTTCCAGTATATCTTCTAGTGTTACCTAAACATGAAAAAAATAATACTGATTTCCAAATTTAATTTGTAAAATTACAATAAAGTTTTTAAAATTTTTTCAGACAAATTTCAAAAGGAAATTTGAAAACATAACACATCTTATGAAATGAAGAAGCTTATAATGGCGGAATTCGTCATAGAAATCAACAACTAGAAGATCACTATAAGACATACGGCACATGAATTTCCTTTAATAAAGTTAGAAATGGTGTTGTTAAGCTCAAAATTACCAAGCCAATCAAAGTGACATCATCATCGTCTGAATCATATTCACATCGAAGAGATTTGAGTGTAATAATAGAAAGCTGAGAAGTAGATGCTTCAATCTCCTTCAAACTCCTGAAAATTTAGGAAAAAACGAGAACAAAGTCCTCTCTATTTTTAAAATCTAGTAGTTTTATTCAGCATCTACAACAAGCTTGAAATTGATCAATTCTATAAACTATCATATAGTTTTGTAAGCAATAAACGTACGTCTTGTGCTTCTGTTTGTTTGTTATTCGCTTCGGTATCAGAGTTTGATAGATGTCTTACGTTTCGAACCATAGCAAGGTGATAATTTCCCTAAATAATTTCCTCCATAAGGATCTCACACAGCTTGCGATCTCAGTGATCAAGCTTTTTTGCCAACTTCTTTAAATTCGTCAAGTAGTTTAGGAAGTGGCATATCTTCTCTAACGATACGTAGTTGACGTTTATTGAATTCCGCAACTGCTTTTACGGGAATGTTATTCTTCTTATCAATGAGTGCCAAATCCTTTACAAATAGCAGAGATGTGACCTAAATAAGTTCAATCGAAAGCCAGAAATAGGAAGTTAGTTCGAATTCGTCATTGATTCTTGTGAAAGCTGTAAATGTCTAAAATATAAATCATCTCTCCAATAGTACTCGTTTAGGTTCAAATATTTCTTTCACTCCAATGATGTAGTAATTGTATGACTAATTTCTAACGAAAAAAAGAAGTTCCTCAGGTTATCATCACAGAGATCTATCAACAACTCTATTGCGAATGTGAAAGTCTCAACATTACTGGTTTTTTTTTGCAAGGATGCCTTTACTACCTCATGAAGTAGTCTTAGAAATCCTATTAATGACATAAATAACCACTATGCAGATCCAACTAAGTCCTACAGTTGTGTATTTTGTTTTCTAAGCTGAAATAAAGTTAGAAAATCTTCAAAATCAAGCTTCACTGGAGGTAAGTCACGAGTTTCACTATTTTCCTCATTAAAATAGATTAGAACGTGATAAATATATCTCTATTAAATACGAACTGGCAAGTGCTAAAAGTATTAGCCTAACAAGTTGATAAAAATCAGGAATTATGTAGAACTTTATGATATACACTATAAAGCCAGCAAAACTCTGGTCTCAGCACTCATCACCATGGTCCTCATCTCCTACGTCATGAAGCGGTACAAGAGCAAGTGAAAGATGGTCAGAAGATCCTATCTTAAAATATCAATAGCATAAGATTTGTTGCTCATACATTAAATACCCATCTTGACGATTCACATCCAAACACATCACTTTCTATGGCCGACACTCACTTTCTATCATAGTGTTAACAAAAACAATAAATCAACTCTTTGTAAAAGAGTCATATGCATCCGTTTCATTTATAATGACGTAATATTTTTAATGAGAGTGATCCACACAAATCACAAAATTTTAGACGACCAGTCTGTTACGGACTCCGTGCTGCATACGCTTCCGGTGCGTTGAAGTATGTGAAGCTTAGTATGCCCTGGTATGAAAAGCTTGATATTTCATAGTACGGATTTGAGCCTAGGTACACCGATTAAAGACTGCGTATTAATTGTAGTAGAAATAGAAACTAGAAAAGTAGAAATTATCCACCTAATAGTTTCTATTTCATTTTCGTTAGCTTCCTAGAATAACCACTTCCTAATCACTTCCTTAAATCTACATTCATCGTTCGTTACATCAACTTATATTTCTGCTTAGGCTACCGTATATCTTCTTATATGAGCGACCGTTTCGCTTCGATAAGCAGCTAGATGTCCCGCTGTATTTCTTCTGAAGCACTGCACTATCAGAGTTGCAGATTTCTGTTCTAGTAGTCAAATCAATCATGTTCCATGTAGGTATTCTTCCTCATTGATATAGTATTGATATAGTACAGCGGGCTCTTATGTACCTTATGTGCTACTGCTACTAATGGATATAGATAATGAAAGATAATATACCTAAGGTATTCAAAAAAATAATAGTGAATTATTTATCACTGTTTGACTTGAATCATACTCGATTTGAATCGGATCTCACACTATTGAAAATTTTTGAGCCCTTTTTAGCTTTTTCTCTTATTAAAGCTTTTTTAAAGCCACCGTTAATAGATTTAATTATTATATGTGCCTCATTAAATTGTGTAGAGAAGAAACTATCTGGTACCTTGTTTCTATCTCCGTCTTCGTAAACAGGTATTCTAGTATATCCTTTATCTACAATTTCCGTCATTGTTTTCGTGTCAAGTATTTCATTTTGGGAGAGCATGAACACATCCTAAAATTATTACCATATTGAAATTTATTTCTTCACAGAACCACTAGACAACAAATACTTGTGCTAACTTCAATTGGTGTCATTACATCTTTCGCAACCTTTTCTGTGAATTCCATTGCACCAACTGCTATCTTCAAATCGGCTGCCAATTCCTCAACATGAGGTTGATATAATATCGATCAAAGCAGGAAACATTTTTTAAAATATTGCCAGCTATTGTAAAATCTTAAGAATGTTATACTAAATTGCAAGCTTCATTACCATGTTTCCATTTTCCGCTGTTGTCATTTTCAATATCTCCATCAGCCGACGCCTGTCGAATTGATCTACTTCCTCACCAATGAGCAGGTCCAAAATCTTAATGAAAATTGCAATACTGAGAGTTAGAAATTTCAAGATGTTCAATAAAATGATAACAGATTTTCGATACTATAGCTATTATTCTACTGACTTATGAGTAAATTCTTATAAAAAGCTACATAATTGTCTCTTATTTCCAAGATAAATAATTAAATGCAACAACACTAAACTTATAATACGTAATACTACAATCGAACTAAAATAGCCTCTTTTTTTTAATACTTTTAATTTTTAAAGCCGAACAGTCTTCTTTAAAATTTTTCACTCCAGTGGATGAAACGTCCTCACATATTATGAAAACCAGAGAAAATAATTTTTAAATCCTGTTGCAGGCGACTTTCATATATTGTGGCGGTTTCCTTTGCACGTAGTAACGATTGGACTCATTCTGTGATTCGATTATCTTCTGAAGTGGACACAGTTCACGGTCTACTACATGAGGCACGATTTCTTTAACATATTCGAGCACAGCTCATAAAAGCTGTTCGTATACACAATTAATCCTCCATGTCGTTTTCCAGGTTGGTGAATTGACCAAAACAGGCGCAAGATTCTAATCTAACAACTTAGAATCAACAAACTTTAATTTAGTTAATTTAAATTTAATTTAATTTTTTATTTGGACTGTTTCTATACAAATTTATTCGCTTCTTTCCTAATCGCATTTCTAACCTTTCTATGATTTTGTTTGATTCGATCAGTATTATTCTTGCAGTTTCCATTATAAGAAGTGTTGAACCATAGAATAATAACTTGAGTCTTCTACTAGTAAGAGTCCGACTTAAAGATATACTTTTGTATTACATTAGCAATGACAGTGCTCTTGGGTATTTATTTAAAGCAGTCCCACTGCTTTATCGACAATCGCTGACAACACAGCCGTCATATCATAACTCTCAAATGCTCTTTTATAGTTAGTGAAATTTGGCTCCAAGAATAGGTGGTATTTTTGACAAACTTCTATCCGCACAAGTGTGATTTGTCCAGAAAAATCTTCTGTAGATCCTGCTTGTTCTCTAAATTTGACCTCATCCAATGTTCTCCCTCGAGAATGATCAAAAAAAGCTTGTTGAACGCACTCAGTAATCAAATTGAACTGTAATTCTGGTTGTTTTTTCAGTTACATTTTTTCTCAGAATAATTGTGAGTGGCGTTTCACACTGTTTCGGTATCCTTATGGTTTAAAGATATCGTCATATAGCATGGGATTAATGCATGTAAGCTTTCCATAAGGAATATGGTAACCGCCAAATCTAAGAAGACACACTTCTACAGGATACAGCTAGACGAGGAGATATTATTCTGCAGCATTTACAAGTTCTATTTTGAGCTTACACCATAGCTCCGATCTCACTGCCACTAGGCTGGACTTCCAGAAATGACCACCTTTATCTAGTTATTGTAGCCTCACATATTCTGCGCAACAAAGCCCGGCACACCATATGTCGTCGTGTTTTGTTGGTGTAGAACGGCTCCAGTGCTCAATAAGTTTGATTTCAGCAACTTCTTCTTATGATAATTAAAGGTATCCTAAGAGTACTTCTAGTTATGATAACATAGTAAAGCTTAAAATGCAGGATGTAAAACGAATAAGTATAAAATTCTATAGAAATATCTAACTGTATGTTGTATGGGTATAAAACTTAGAAGAATCTTTTCCGAGATTATTCACTTGAAAACTCGAGCGAATGTTTGTTCAAGTGCAGTTCAGGCAAACAACATAATTGAATAATAATTTTAGGAGGTATCTTCATATGTTTCATGATTATTTTTTGAAATACTACTTAGTTTTATTATAAAAATAGATTATAACGTGTTAGTATTGTATTGCCCAAAACACGACAATAAAAAAAATAATTTTGTCAAGCTTTTTTAAGACTGTAGGTCAACTTTACTTTGACTTTTGGTTTATACGATAACGTAATGTACGGTTGGAAATAATTGAAAAGGTAAATTTGTTCTCTGGCATCTCAATAGAAAAAAACTACCTATATGAATGATTTCAACTCATAAAATCAACTCGTTAACCTTAAAAAAAAGAGTGCGAAAGTTTCAGAAACGTGATAAACTGTGAAACACGTTCAAGAAAGTGTTTAAAATTGATTAGATATCTCAAATATCTTTAACTTGAAATACTGGTAAGTTACAAAAGGATTACTGCAAAGTTGAAAGGCGTGTTGAGGACAAAATCTGTTGCTTTTAATAAAATGAAGCATTTGGTCGTGCTTACCTTACTTATTGGATAAGATAGGGGACAAGTAATCCACATGAAAAAACGTGTAAGTAAAATCGTCTTCGCACCAATAGCCAAACCATGCCTGGTATTTGATACAGGTAGTAAAAAACAAAGCATGTTGAAGAAAAAAATAATACTAATGTTTGGAATATATGTATATATACGTTACTTAAACTCATCACTCATACAGGTCATCTGGAATCTTTTCGTTATGGACAGAGTCGAGAGGTCATCAATAAATTTACCCTTTTTCTATATCACACGTTACAGTATTTCAATGGATTTTCGTTTGTTTAAGCTCTCCAAGTATTATAATTTATACGTTGAACCTTCATAAGAGGTTTAACTGCGAAGCAGATGTTCTTCCTACAAAGCGTTCAACAGCGTGTTCAGCAGATCACTTGTGGCTTGTACCCATCATTTATGGACATCACTGTTCTTCGATAGCAAGAGTGTACAGCTGCGTTTCTGATATTTCGTCTTTGATTTTTGGTTGCTGGAACGTTCAATACAGTGGGATATCATCTTCTGATTCGTCGATACAAAAAACACTTGCCATTACGTATTCGATTGTGCGTTGCATTTCGTATAGTAGCCTTTCTTCTTGCTTGCATTACGTCCAACCTTCTGAGATGTAGATTCAAGTTGGAAGAAGCACTACCTCAAAAAGTGGAGCTCGGTGTTTTGTATTCGCTGCTTTTTTCATTATATCCTTGATGCTGTCATATATCTTTCGAGAAGCTCGTTTGCTCCTAATAAGCCAAGAAGCTATATCGATCAACATGGTGACTCTCTAGCTTACGAATACATAGCTTGATTATTTCCAGATGTTTTTCTCGTTAAGCGTAAATAAAGATCTCAACCTAATTGGCTACGAGGCTACGTGGCACTCCTTCAGTTGAATGATAGGGGATAAATTGCGGTCCAAAACTGACCGTGTTCTTGTCATAAGAAGCGAGAGGATTCAAAAGAAGGACTCAGTGTTTTTGCTGCATTGATCGATTTACGCCTTCTGTTTGCACATAGGTAGATCTGTGGGTGTGACTGACTTGTGCTTCTGTGTATGTTGATTGTATCCTGCCCGTGGTTCGACCAAAAGTCCACAATCGAACAATAAGAGAGGACATGGCAGGCAGTTGGGGGTCGCCTCCAAATCGACTCCAATACACCTATTAGGATAGACAGGCAAGCTATTAATGCTCAGTTAGTAGACAAGGCTTCATTTTAGCTTATAGAGGCAGTCATCCTGGTCTCGCATTTGGTGTGGCTTTGGCGGCGTTACAAAACTCTCTTACCTATTTCAGCTGCATAGTACATCACTTCTGTTCTCTTCTCTTTGAATTATTCTTTTATCTTTCCACTGCAGAACTTCACAAGCTGGTATTTACTTGCGGTCATAGCTGCTACACGTTCGCAAATAAGCAATAAAGTTTTCTAAAGAAAAACGTCTTATAGTTTTCTCCGAATTCACGGCATCGTTCGAGGGTTTATGAAGGTGGTGAATTAGCCGTTCATATTTTAAGTCGATGTTGTAAATTACAACAACCTCCCTAAAACTGGCTTAGAAAGTACGAAAGTTCTAAAATATAGGCTTTTTTAAATTTCGCTCTCTGAATATTGTAGCTTTCTCTTTCTCACATGTGAGGAATGATCTGGCACGAAGTGATGGTTCGGACTACTATAACGATTGAGCACAACAACATAGGCTAAGGTAAGCTTTGGCGTCGACCAGCCTATGTCGAACGCTCTTAAGCTTTTGGGGTCAACGTATTCTCATAGAGGTAATCGAATTAAATACGATGTGTCAGGTAAAACCACTGGACATGATCAATATTTACTAAGTCAGTACACTATCAAAGATTCGTCTAGGTGCGAATTAACACAACACCTCAGTCAAGGCATAAACAACGATTATTGCCCAATGTCTTCTAATTTTACACAGTAATATTTCGTTGTACGGCAAAACCAAGGTTTCCTTTCTCTGAGTCCACACACATCTTAGGGCAACTACAAGGTCGGTTTTTTCACGTGATACACCCCCAACACGCCGCCACCTGAGGTCAAGTAATGGCAAAGGTCAGTCGGCAACTATTCGGTTAGAGATTCCTCAAGGAAGGATACTCGTGAGGTTTGCTTATTATACGACGAAATTTTTCATGCTCAGTGAAATATTTGTTACTGAAAAAAGCTTTAGTGTGGAACTATGAAAATGAGGAATTCTTCCAAATATTTTAATATTTCAGTTTAATTTTTTGCAGGAGGAAATAATAGTACTATCAGAGGTCAATGTTATAAAAAAAGTACTGAAGTAAAAGTAATGTGTTCACTTCACTTTTATATCCATGGTAAGTAATAATGATGTTGTAATACTGATGTAATAATTGTTATATTTTTATGAAAACATTTGAATATTGAAGTGAAGTGATCCAGATAATGATTTTAATAGGAATGAAAAATATTACTGCTTATTTAACTTTTACATTTCTAGACAAGAAAGGTTTTATTGACTATAGGTGAGTGACTTACTTAACACATGCACTTTGAGGAGTGATTTCACCGAACACCACTATACCAAGTGAGGCTGTGACAAATGCCACACTGCCTGATGTGAGATCCTCGAACAGAATCGAAATGGCTGCATTCACCACCTGACAAATCTATTATTTCTCCTCATGATAAAATTATAGAATGAATAATTTGAGCTTCTATAAACAGGAAAAGCATGAACGATGAAATAAAATACCACATTCATTATTAAAATTGTGCAGAGTAGATAATTGCCTCTTTTCCTGATAGGTAAAATGGTTTTCGCATAATTTGCTTCTTTTGGTGAGCCTCGAAATATTACATAACAAACGTTGAAGCAATAATAATAGTAAACAATCATAAAAATAATAAACATTAAATGACTTGATTCCTTCATTTGCAGTTTTGTTACAAGTCAATTTTTAAAAGCCTTGTAAAATAATTATACTTACCACTTTTTATTATTAAGTTCAGTTCTTGAATGGACAGTGACATAAGGCCAAGATTTAGGCCAGAAAATAAAGCGGACATTGAGAATAGAATGACAAGAACGGCGATCTGAACAACAATAGAGGTATGAATTCATGATTGAATGAGGAAAATGAAACATTATTTTGTAACACTTTCAGTTATCAAAAAATAATAAGAGTTTCTTTTTTAAAACATGCAACGCCCACCCTTTATGGAAAGGTACCTGTAAGAAAACTGGCATGTAATGCTCCTTCATTGTTTTCGCTGTATTTATCCATGTTCGATCATCGTCAATCTATACAAGATTTCTATGAAACCAAATAAAATATAATAAATGTTGAAACATTTGCGACAAACCAGCTGCAATTCACCCAATCGACCTTGTTGTTTAACACACATTCTCCAGGAGTCTTCGCAACTGATAATATACGAGTTCTAATAGAATAAAAAATCGAAATCTATCTATACACCTTATGATTAACCTTATATATGCATTAATTGGAATAACTTCAAATGTTTCTTAAGTCTTATGCCACTCCTCGCCCACCTTAAGCCTTACCCTCATGTTGAATAGAGCATTAACTATGTTAAGATTAAATGTATACCAACTCTGGAAACGTCATCTTTAACTCAATTCGTGTTTCAGTTTGAAGAACGAAAATTTCGCGTGATATATTAAATTCTGATGTTAAACAAATTGAATCTGTGAATGTGATATATTCAATCTGAAATTACAACCATTATAAAATGAGGTTAACAAAAATAAAAGGAAGTGTTACCATATACCTTGTCTAACCAGTAACCAAAAACGACCACAAGCACTGGCACATTTGGCTCAACTATCAACTCCAATGCCTCTCTAGAAATCTTTCGTTTAATTTCGAAGAAACAATCAAGTTGAATTTGGAAAAAAACTCATGTTTAAAATCAAATCAAATCTTTCCTATTGATATAGATGTCTTAAAGAATATCATATGCAGTGCTACTGAGAATTTCTTCAATAGGTAAAAATAGCTTTATCAGAGCAGCTCAATGAGCACCAAGTTCTATAACACAGTTGAAACAACTATTTTCTTACGTGTATCCAATAAATCCTTTCTCGTCTATAGCATTTTCCACGCGAAGCCCTGAAATATGCGGGACGACTTGTAGTGTTTCCCAGGCGTGCTTAAAAAATTGTGTTGAGGTTGAGGTTTCGGCTAAAAACTTCGTTTCTACTGAAACATTTTCATCTTTGGCATCTCACAAATGGTCGCTTTGCTTGCAATTTTTTATGCATCTCAAGTTAAAGCTCTTTATTTCGAATTCTATTTCATATAAATTTATTCCAATTCAAATGCACACCTCATCGTCCGAAATTATTTGAGGTATTATGAGACTGACATACAACACTGTAACGAAAAGGAGCATCGTATCTTATGATCTTGCAGAAATCATTGTCTGAAAAAAACATTGAATGGAATAAAGTATGTGAACAGTTCAGAATAAAAGTAATTGACGATAGTCCCAGCATATCATCAATTAATCAATCAACGAAACCAGTTGGCACTCAGTTGACAATTCTCATACGAAGTCCATCTACGTTGAAAATGTTGTACTCGATGAAACCAGTCTTGTCGTTGAACACTTCAGATCGATGTATATTCGTGCTGTATGTCATTTGTATGTACACGTGCTAGGTGGCTTTGTATGTAAATGTATTAGATGGCTTTTAAGGTAAAGCTGCTAATATAAACGTGTTAGTATTTGGTGTTACATAAAAATGATAGTGATCATGATTTGTTTTATCCTTGATGTCTACACTTTCAACAAGTTCTACCTTATTATTTTATAATTTAATCACTGTGCTCGAAGCGATCAATTAAGTTTGACGAGTTAATTTACTTTCTAGCACACCCTCTCTACAACAGCTCAGATTTTTATTAATGAACAAACAATTTGATTAGATGACTCTAAATATGCTTGAAATTCAAACTGGGAATATCTAAAATTCTTTTTAAACATGGAAATATCAATGTTGTACTGTACCGCTTGGTAAAGCTTAGATTATAATTAAAAATTACCGGTCCTTTAAAAACAACTCCGTCAACAATAGATGACACATAAATTGATTTGACTTTTCGGGCTGGAAGGTCGCAAGTCAAACTATTTAATCAGAGTCATTTGTACGCATCACGATGATTAAATTCCCATCAGATTTGTTGGCAAGTGTAAAATACTGCCTCAAGATCTTATTCGTTACTTGTGACAACGTGTAATTGTGATAAGCTGTAGAGTTTTATTCCAAATTTGAGTGATACCACCTCAAACTTGGATAATTAAATCATCATTTAAAGAATACATTAAGATTACTGTAGCGATGAATTAGGAATTTATATAACAGGACCATCATGGATAATTAATGAGACTGTGATTATGCAATCAGGTAACATTTGTTAACTGGTCGAAAAGGTAAGAAGGGTGATATATCAACATCAGCAATAGCAATACATCACGGAATAATATATCAAGATTATCATGAGCGATCACATGAGACTGATCATATAATAAGATAAATAATTCAATAGAAAAGATTAAACGACGTTGTTTAGAGGTTATGAATGAAGAGTCATGAGTAGGCGCTTAGCACATTTGTTTACATATGGAGGGGGCGTAGAGTTCGAGATGTTGAGATAACGTCATTTTAGTCCTCGCCCAGTCCTTTTTTGATATTTATACTACAGGCTAATCGAAAAATCGAAATGCCAATGACCTTTTGTGAATTGAGACATTTGCCTTTTTGATTTGGCTAGTTACACTTCTGGAACGCTGATAGAAAAAAATCAATGATCAGGCAAGCTATGATGTTATTTGGAAGCATAGATGTTAAATTTGAATATTGATTGAAACTGAGGAAACAATGCTTCAAACTGTCCAGTAACACTACCCACTGTTTCACAATAAATGTAGATGTTGATAGAGAATATTTTGACATTTATTGGAAATCTTCTCCATTAATAGCAGGTTTGTCAGGTAGGAGTGTGAATGCGAAATCAAACATGATAAGTATTGATTAAATCAAAATAATTCGACGCATAACATGCGGTGCACTATTTCACATTAGCGTCCACAATATTTAAGATAAAAAATTTTACCGTGTAGGTCAACAAATTTGAGGAAGAACTTGAATATTTTTGAATAATGTGAAAAACGCTGTTGAGCAGATTGTCGTCCAAAAAACGAGTAATCTAGTTGTATCTTCATTGCTTTATTGGCGAAAAATTTAGGTACAAGCTACCAAATGGAGAACCTCCACATACACAATATTTACGCCTTCTTCTACTTGAAATGCTTAAGACATCATTGGCCATATTCATAAGTCCGGTGAAATATATTGAGTTTTGTTTCATCAAGAATTCGTCCTCACTGATCGTCCTCATTCCCTGTAAAAGTTTTCCAAGGATTTGTTACAATACTTTCGTCTGATCCAACTAGTTCTCTTCGTTTGCAGAACAATAGTAACGATTCCTGATTCCGCTGTTATAGTCAGAAGTCGGCCAAACAAGATGATAAAAACTCACGTTGGTGAAATAGACACTTGGTAGGATTCGGTAATTTGTCTTTCACAGTTCTTCATACAAGTTTTCCATTGTCAGCTTTCCATCTATTTACCGCCCGGAAACATGAGCGATAAAATCCACTGTGAGATGTGTTAGGATCTGAAGCTGAAGCTTAATTGGTATCCACGCTTTTACCTTTAAATGATGAGGTAGAGCCGGTTGAGCTTAACTAGGTGATGGATTAGTATTTTCTAGATTGCAGTCTAACTCTGTATAACAACGGCAGTGAATTGTGATGATTTGCTTTTAGCCAGATTTTCATGCAAAAATGTCCAACTGTTTGACTCACTTATTTTTTTATTTTATCTTTAACTTTATTTGAGTTATAGAAGTTTATTTCAATGTCTTCCCACCACTGTACATTACCGTTTGACACCCAAGAGCATGTTCAAGCTACAATGAGCGAACATAGTATCGAATAGACTTCATTGAGAGATTCGGATTACTGTTCAAGGAATAACTTGTTAGATCCACTTCAAGCATATGAAGGTTCACGATTCTGAGGATATTTTTACGCCACCTACCCACATTTTTATTCACTTTGTTGACATTTATTGTATCTTTGTTATTCATATTCTCAGTGCATTAATGTTTATAATCTACTAATCACGTTGCTATTTTTACTTTATTTATCTTTACTTTTATCTATTGAAGTCTACTACAAAATAAAGTGGAGTAAGTTAAATGTGTGATAAATGTATACTGTGCACATTTATTCCAAATATTAACGAACTCTAATACAAACGAACAATACAGAAAACACAGAATTTAACCATTTATCAACATATGAGCCTAACTTTGTTTTCGTTTTACATATGTTTATAATAAGAACATATGTAGGTATTTATTTCATGTGAGCTGAATGAAAATAGAAGTAAAGTATTTGGAATATGACTACGACGACATATAAGCACTGAAATCAAACAGATGTTTTTCAAGAGTCGCAACAAAAGCATCAACACAGTATGAAGATAAAAATAACAGCGTAGTGGAACGAATTATCTATTGAAGTCTACTACAAAATAAAGTGAAGCAATTAAAAAATAACAAATTCGGTAACACACGACCACGCACTGATTCAAAATTTCACCTAGATTACTAAGCAACAAAAATAGCATACTAGTGATTATTTGAATATATTGATATAACAAGAGCATTATGCATTATCTTCAAGCAATAAACATAGTTTTTTATTTTCTTCAACAATTATCCTTAAATCAGATTCAATACGAGTAAGCTGTTCATCAAATCGATTTTGCTTTTCAATTTCAATCTAAAAACTTTGATAAAACAATAAATAACAAAAATCAAAAAGACTAACATTATGACAACATTTTCTATGAAGAAGTATCAAGTTATATACACTATGAAAAACGACATACTAGATTAAGTAACTCCTCATTTTGCCTCGAAAGAGATCCATTCCATTCAATAGCTTCTACGGATGCCATACAACTTAAATGCAGTTTTCCAAATAATTTGTAGGCACGTTCTCCCTTCTGATCTTCCGTTTCCTACAAGATCTATAAGTGATGGAAAACTTGACAAAATACAGTATGTGTGCTGTTAAACTTATGCAATGTCGATTGTTTCTAGATATTGTGACTAATTCCGGAAAAGCTTCTACAATTTATACGACCTCACAAAAATGCATTTCATACTATAAATATATATTGCATGCAACAATATTGTCGTAACAAATAAATTAATTCTAATTTTTCAGTAACTAGAAACCTATATCGAACGCTTAAGATTGAAAGGACGCGATTCAATAGCAGATTTATAGACCTTTATTGTCTAAACTCCTACATCGGACTATAATAAAAATGAAATCGAAGCATTCCATATGCGGTTGGAAAAGTTCTAAAAGATCACATATTGTACAAGGTCATTAGAAATGATTCTCAAACTAAGGTTACCCGCTAAACCCTTAATAACGTCACACAAGGACCAACGAACATGAATGTGATTAATACGTTGAGAGACCATCAGATTTCATTATAACAAACAAAATGATGCATTACAATTAACAATTTCAAACGATTTCATTCCTACCATGGACGTGGAAGTCTCCTAATGGAATGTATCATAACAAAGACCAGTCACAAGTAGTTTTGTATCGTAGATGTCGCTAATATCTCAAAATTCTATACAAAATCCGACAATTGTCCTCCTTCGTGCCATTTTTTTCCACGCACAAAGAGGAATCTACCATTTCAAAAACTAGGACTCACTACTAGATTAAAATGGAACTCATATCATTCCTTGACTAGTTTTTGGGAGATACCGTCTCTGATATATTGACGAGGAATATGATACGCTAATTCAGCACCTCCATGATCATGATCACATGATCTCAAAAATGCTGAGACTTCAAAAATTACTAGTCCACAAGAGGTCTCAAGTTGATACGCTAGCGTAGAGAAGCTTAATTTGCAGGCATTCACCGACTAGTTTTAGCAACAAAGTTCTAGGAAGTATTTACCTCAATATAGTACGTTTCTCCAAATTGTATTGCATTCCTTAAGAACTAAAACTGTTGAAAAAAGTTGAAAACAACTGTAAGAACAGTTGTCGCATAGAATCATTTATGCTTTATATTTATGCTAAATACTCCCTATAGAAATATAATGCAGGATTTTACAAAATATCAATAACATATACTGATTTACATGAACCAGATACTTTATTCCCTGTAGATATTAGGTTCATCCAAAAAACATAATATCTTAGCAATTTTCTTTAGCGGATCACAATGATTTCATTCTTTTTTCGACTTCAAAGTTTTCGTTGATTATTGAAGCAAATAATTATGGAGAAAATGAAACGACTATTACTCTAAGGAAGCATGTCAAAATGAAGTCATTGAATAAAAGTTATATAACTTGTGAATACGAACATGTATACATGCAAAGAAAATTTTAAAAAAGACGAACTTGAACCTTGAACAAAGCTTCCTCAATTGTATTGAATGTACGATATAATGTCTGAGTAAGCCATTTCAGCTCTCGTTGCACAGTTAAAATTTCAGCAAAAACCTGAGAAATGGACATATGTAGAACACAAAGGATTGTGGCATTTTGATTTTAGTATAGCGAAAAATAAATCGTATTAATTGTAAAACGCAATACTGCAAGTCATGTACCTTATCAATTTCTCGATCCTGTTTTCGAATGGTACCTGTCATTTCCATTATACGACGTATCATTAAAACTCGATCTACATCACGTTTCTTCGTTTTTTCGAGACGCTTTCTCTTAAACAATGCATAGGTTAAAATTGCAAACAATTTTAAATTGTGTCTAGAACATTTACGCCATGTCAAAGTCTTAAGAACACGAAATATAATGATTATGACGCACTTATAGATTGAAAAAAAGACAAACACAGTAATGGAGAAGCTATAAAAATACAACTAAATCACCATCTTTTCCGCTTTAATGTCAGTTCGCATGATTTCGCGTCGTATTGTGTCAAGCTTATCTTGATATTCGGTTACTTTTTGTTCTCTGGGAAGACACTGCAAAGTTCTAAAGGACCATTTCAAATAAATATACCAGCATAGTTCCTTTACCTGATTAAGCTGTTGGTTTTTCAACTTCTCTAACTCTTGGGCAAGCTCCTCATAGGAATTTTGCAATTCTTTCTCAAGTTTCTCCATACGTCTGTCGCTTTCTCCAAGATAAGCCTAAAATAATTAGTAATCTCCTGAATTTTTCGAAGCTATATTTCTACATATTTCAATTCTTAGTTGATTTTAAATGACCAGAAAAATCATTTATGCCGCAATGTGACACAATATATCATACGGCAACAAAAACAGTTCAACACTAAGGATGTCAGAAATACAACCAATTTGTCTTTTCCCTATTGACTCCTTTCACTGCTTAAAATAGTAGGGCAAAAAAGCATAACATCACAAACAGCAAGCTTAGTTATTTACATGGAATGTTACTCAAGTGAAACAAAAAAACTATAACATATCACAACCATACTATTTCATCTTGAAAACATTACTTGTTACCCACCACCATCTTCGTTTTTAAAACTTCCGGTTGAGTTAACAAGCTAATAATATCATCCCATTTGGGATCGAAGCTTCCAATCGTAGAAGCCACTTTACTGCGACATGCCGCAATCTCTCCTTCCATCTAAATAATAAAACTAGAAAAAAAACTTTAAAAGTAAATACAATATTGATCTATAAAAACATTAATATCCCCAGAATGTTGAGTCAATGATAATGCGTGGAACCTCAGGCGAAATTCGTAAACCATAACTGGATATCGGTGAGACACGAGTTCGACTCTCGCCTGAGGTTCCAAGTTTTGTGAATAACCCAGTATTGTGATGATATAAATTATACAGATATAAGTCCATTATTCCCTATCCTCAAATGGTAGAATTCATCACTAAGATTACAAGCAAATAAAAATCATCGCCAATTAAGAAGGCTAATGAGAAACGTAATATTTTGGGGTACTGTTATTACATAGATACCGAAAAACTATTACTCAATATGTTTTAGTCATGAGCTTTACAGCATTTGTACAGAACCTATTTGTAGTATTCAATTTAATTAAAAAAAGAACGTGATGTCATAGTGGTGTTTCGACAGGACTAGTGTTCATATTATGATTTGAGAGGGTCAGTATGCTTCGAAGTCGCATACGATATCAATCTCGCGTGCGTTGTGGCCCCCTCTATCATTAAGCCACGCATACCCTGAGCATCAAAAACATCGTTTAAATTTGAGATAAAGAAGGCAAGGTTTGGCGTTGATCAACCTGTTTTGCGAGATTTGCCTACGCAGTCGTATTCCACGCGATATCGTCGTAGTTGAATGCGGGCCTAGCCTACAGAGTGACTCGATCTGAACACTCTTCACCAAATCAATCCTGTTTATCTTACCTAGATTTCTCTTGTACAAATTTACCGCCTCCAGAGGGATGACGGTAATGGTAGGCTTGAATGATACCGCTAACCTGGTTCGGTCTGCGTATCATTTAGTAAATTTTCTATCCGAACAAAATTAGTAAGACCCCAGTTATTTCTAGAAAACAGATATCTTTTTTATTCTAGAAGATATTATTCACAAATCGGAAAGGAATGTAAAAGATAAGTAATAAAGATATTACTCACTCATCTAAGTTTCAACAAACCTCGGCGAGCATCTTTTTTTTCTCAGCAACTGTGTTAAACAATTCAGCTAGGTTATTCCGTCGGTCACTCGACTCATTATCGGAGTGCTCACATATTTCTTTCTCAGGTGCCGAACACTTCCTGTCTGGTTGTGAGTCACTTAGTCGAGGAATACTTGAATAAGAAACTTGTTTTTGATAAGGTGTATATATTAGATCCAGCCTTATCAAACCTTGGCTTTACAGGAAGACGTGGTTTAGTACGTGATATACGTCGACTAGTTAACTCCGATGTACGAATGATATTGGCAAGAGCTGATCTAGTATTGCCATAAGCTAAGGCATCGAAAATATATCCGTCCGATGTGAAAAGTAAGAAGTTGTCTGGTTCATCCTTGAAAACACATGAATTAGTAAAATATTACTTTTGTAAGAACAGGTACTGAATTCCAAAGAAGTAATAGTTAATAAAAACAATAGTAAGCAAAACTACTAACGTCAGGAGGTGCCCAAAAACGACCTTCCCTTCTCATACGGAGACGACGACAAAACTCCGGCACCCATAATGGCGGGTCAAGCGACATTTGGCGAAGTAAGTTGTCGAGAACACCATCTTAAGTGGCCAATTTGTATTGATAATACAAAAGGAAGGAATATTAGTAAAATCAACCTTATCAAATCATAACTCACACTGTTCAATATCGTTCAATGATGAACCTTTCGGAAGTTTCTCAACTACAGCAATGAACACTTTGCGAAGTTCCGCAGTACTACCATATAATAAAGTTTGATATCCGAATTCACCAAGAACATTGTGTTTCTGAAAACAAACATGAACAAAATTATTGCAGAGTCAATGATATCATACAAACAGCACTACACCTTCAATAAATTAGTAATACTAGTTGCCATTTGAAAACGTTCAAGAATATTTTTTGACAGCTTATACGAAGGAATGATTTCCTTGGATGTTGGTGTAATCAACCACAAACACCTATAAATCGAATTTTACATCCAACATCGATCAGATGACCACACCACATTTATGGGAGATAAAAAACTCACTCGCTTAAACACAAGAAGTGTCACTTCAGAAAACAAACAATATTGAATAAAGAGTTAAAGATTAAAAGCAATAATAATTACTCAGCCAAAACTTACCTGACTAGGATTTCGATATTATTTTCGAGAGATAACTGCTCAAGCTTGTAAAGATTTGGTCCGATAAAAGAACTGAAAGAAGTTATGAACATTATGAAACATCGAGCTAAAAAGGATTGAAGTACTACATTATAACAAACCATTCCAGCTCATGGCAAATTTGAAGAATATGTCTGTCTATTTCCTCCATAACATACTGAAAACAGTACTTTCACAATACCTTAATTTTATAAGAAGAACAGCAAAAATCCCAAAAAAACAAGATAAAAGAAACAACGAAGGCGAAAGTAACAACGACTAGTATTTCAAAATTTTCGCATAAGACGCTCTAGTTGTGATCAAGCGCCTATCGTATTAGAAAAAATGCAGCTTATCAACCCTTATTGTTGTAGAGATGGTTCGTTTATCTTGTGCATTTACTTTAAATGATGTCATATTGTTAAGATCCGAGTTCATAAGCTTTGGTAACTCGCTAAATGACTGAAAGTGAAGTCGATGGGATTACAAGTCGCAAGTGAATATCCGCCAAGTCTTCATAACAAGAGAAGCTGAACTAACTAATACCTCCGAATGCTATTTAGTTCATTTTGCAGCGAATGAGGGATTAGTTTTATTCACCATGATAGGTTAGAATGTTACGATATAGATTGTACGATGAATTCGAGAAGCATTGAGTGGTTGCTCAACAAGGACCTCGGTAATGCAGTCGATAGTGCAAAATCTGCGAGTTTTGTGGTCAATTTAGAAACGTTGAATATTAAATTGAAGGAAAATTTGAGGCATATCTAAAAATAACTACAATTAATCAACGTATCGTACAAACGATGAATTTTCGATGTTAGTCCACACAGCGGTATAAACATCCATGCATCAGCTTTTGAAAGCTTTTATGGAGAATACAAATTTCTTCAATCTATTTAAGCCGTTAGCAGAAATTAAACAGTAGTTTATGAGCAACTGGAAATATGGATGATTATTTCATATCGTAAGGATAAGTTACCACAAGAAAGCGTCTCTTAAGTATGAAGGTGGAAAAGGCATATCAAATCATGTAGTAGCACTCCAAGTAGGAGTGGAAATGTAGAATCAGCAACTAAAACCAAAATAGACTACTTCATAGATAAGAGAAAGTTAAATATTTTAATAGATACGAAATAAGATCTGTATACTAACAGTCCAAATATGAAAGTGATCTTTTTCATTAGTTTATTGAACTCAAAATCGTAAATTACCAAAAGTGTTTGTTGGTCTCGGCCTTTAAGCGTTGTCTAGTCACTTAGACGTGCTGATATGCATATGAAAGAACTATAAAAATGAGGGCGGAGAACGAATTCTCCAATGTTTTCCAATGTACTGTACTGGATTCTGTTCCACATCGTTTAACTGCAGAAATAAAAGAGCTTTAACATGTTTATTTTTGTAGTGGATTTAAAATTGCTGCACAACGTTTCAAAAACAAGAGCGTTCTGTTCATTTTTTCATTGTCCTGTTCTGAATCTGAAATTCATCCCATAATGTGTAATGCCTCATTCCTTAGACTACTCCCATGTTTTGCCATAAGAATTCCTTGCATATCCTGCTAAGATTCAAACGGTATTTTCTTGTAATGATATTGTAAATGTAAAAAATATGGTTGTTGAGTTTATTTGCAAGCGTGAGACATTGTTTCTTTCCGACGAAATAGCATGTCTGATTTTGGAAGGGAGAACGTTTGGTACAACATGGTCGTAGTTTACTCTCTTTACATGGAGGTAGGCGAATGTGGCTATCGGAGGGAAGTAGTAATCATAGATGAATTACTCCATTACCTCTCTGAAAGCAGTAGCGTTCCGTCCTAGTCTTGGAGAGCAGTCATCCTGGTCTTGTGATTTGTGAAGCTTCGGCAGCATGGCCAATGATTTTGCCAGCCGTACCTGCTTCATTCATCACTTCTTGTCCTCTCTCTTTGAGACCTTCTTTTGCTGCTTCACTGCGAGCTTTACGAGCTCAGACATTAGTCGGTAATTGCCTCTAGCTTTAGCAGCTCCACGTTGGCGTTCAGCTCAATAGTTCATGAAGACAAACGTCTTTTCGTAGTTATCAAACCGATGGCGTTTCTTGTCGTCAAGGTACTCAATTAGCTAGTCATCTTCCTCGTCGATGTTGTCAATAACGGTATTTTCACAAAACCTAGCTACAAAATTCATAAATCCTCATTTTTTTAGTTTCAAAAATTGACGTTTTAAAAATTGCATGTTCCTCCTTTTTGAGCGTATAGAAAAATTTTGGCGCGTAGTAACCGTTGGTCCGATCACGTATAGAAATTTGGAACAACAGCGACATCCGCTAGGCAAAATCTTCTAATTTACTACTAGGTGGTATATTTCGTTATGGTGCTTTCCATCAGAAGACTTCCACATATATCATAGGGAAAAGAGCTTTGGAAGTTATGAGTTACCAGTGATCATCTTGTTCGGTTCGTCATAATAAACTCTGATAGTTACTTTTCCTGCACATTTTCTCAATGTGACGTTCTTCCGAAGCTCTGCTAAATTCAATTTTAGTACTAAAATCGCCAGTAGTGACCTCATAAAATGTATGATCTTCTTTTTACAACTCCATATAGAATGTTTCGATTTCATCTTCATCGTAGTGTGAAAAAGAAGCGTAAATCATGAAGATTGTCTAAGCTGGTATTGTACCACGTCTTTACAATTTCAAAAATAATATTCGGCTTGTTAGCTGTCCAAGCGAAGTATTCTGATGTAACCGTTCGTACGTTGTATGTAAAGATCCCTATCATAGCCCTTTCACATTTAGCCCGGCATGTTTTGCCCTCAGATTTTAGCAGCTTCTGTACTTCCCCTAGCTGACATAGCCCTATTGGGGGCTTCGTTGGGGTCTGTGGAATGAGGTCCATTACTTTTACGATTTTTTACGGTTGCTTCCACGTATGGCTATCAGAGCCGTTTCGGTAGGATAGAAGAAAACTGTTTACTGATAAGTAGCTTGCAAGTTTTCCCCAATAAGTGGAATGGAGTTTATTTGTTGGGCGCGACCTCTAAACAGCTTCCGTGTACTTCCTAGTCGTTTGATTGTGGGCTTTCGGCCCAATCGACGAACAGGACACGATCCGTATAGACGTCAGCAGATGTACGCGCGCATGCATAAATGTACTTATGTCTATACAGATGGTATGAGTCGACCAGCAGAATGAAATCAAAGAGTCCATCTCTTTAATACATCCGCGTTCCAAGGCAAGTTCACGGTGGTTTTTAGTCCGTTAGTTATGCCACGTAGCTTTGTGATTAACCGGCTCGAGATACCTCACTCATGGACATCCGTGGCATCCAATTAAAAGCTATATATTGGTCGTTTTCTCTCTATGAATTCGTGAGTTGCGAATCTGTGCTATGTCCCTCAAGTGCTATCCAGAGAAGATCGTTACTCCAATAGAATAAAAATAGCATGGGGAAGCATGAAAAAGAAAATTTCTTAACCTCTGAAATGAATTTAAAATAACAGTGTACAAAATTTGATTTACTAATGAGAAAAATTTATTTTTCCTAGTTTTTTGCTTCAACAGGGATTGATCAGCACCAAAGCTTGTGTTATCTTGTAAGTGTTCCATCTTGATTTATTTTTCTTTGTTCTCACATACGCTTTCTAATTCGTATCGTTATCGGTACGAGATATTTTGTATTCTTCCTTTTATTCATAATAAAGGTTTATTATACAAGTTTGAAGTTTGAGGCACATCACTCAACTTGAAAATAAACCATACGGCTACCGGATCCGAGTCAAAATATGCTGCCAATTTTTTTGAATTGCTTCAAGAATGAGAAAAATTTTGAGAAAAAGCTCAATAATTTGACGTCTTCATTTTTTACGTAATGTCGTTGTGTGTATACTGCTTACAATTAATCCTAACGTATTCAGATATTTTAGCAATAAAGGTCTACATTAAAGAATAAAAATCCCCGTTTCACGGTGAAAATTAATACCTGGAAATTGGCAACGTAAATCGTTATGTATGGTAACTTCGAATCGGAAGTGAAAACGACTATTTAAACTCTTGACTTCTTCTTGGAAAAAGCTTTTGTCGAACTCATTATTCTGTTTTACTATAAGCGTAGTATCAGAGAAAAAGTGTTATTTCTTCCATTAATTTCACAAGAGTGCATTTTTAATAAGAATAAACTAGGAGTTAAAACGTATGCTCGTTTTGTAGTGGCTCAGTGGTGGAGGGATTGATCAACGCTAACAATTATCTTATTATCTTATGAGTAACGAATTGGAATGATTCTTCATATGTTTAATTGCTTAACAACATAAATCCTTTTGGAGAATGGTGAACTCTATAAACCTGGCTCGCATTCAATCACATGTACGACATTACACAGAACACGAATGCGGAAGTGCATCTCCAGCATGTAATTGGTTGAAAATTCGAAGTGTTCTAGACAGGTCGTCAATCACAACCATTTTTCAATAGAACGTACATCAAGAGTTAATTAGCGAAGAACTCAATTGGAGAAGATCGAAAAAGGGATTCACAGTACCCAATCGCTAATAGAAAAGACTGATTGAGGAATTCAATTGACTGTTTACAAAATTTCATTCATTCAGTGTTTTCTGAGAAACACTTTACGCTCACAGTGTAGAAAGGCGAATGGTGAATTGATTAATGAGGAGATGAAAGCTTTATTCAGAAGGCTCACTATCATGAGCAGAATTTGTCACCTTCTTAACGAGTTATATTTTCAGAGATACAAATAAAAGCAGTGGATAGTGTTTCTTGTTCGAAAAAAGATCCACAAATATTGTATAAGGCGTAGTGACGTTTCAACAAATTTGCCAATGAAATCGAAAAAGTGGCTTCATTTAGCACGAATGAGTTATATTTAAGCCGATTCTGATAGGACCATTTCAGATTTTAAAAAAATTAGAGGTGCTTATACAGTCTAATAAATGATGAACGTATTAAGCAAATCATTACAAAACTCTTTAGTCTTTAGTTATTACTCTTTAGTCCAATGAACAAGGAAAATCCATCTTTTGGTGATTTCATTCCTCTTATAGAGAAAAATCTAACTGTAACCACTGTCGATAAGAAGTTCGATCAAAAATAATTATCATTTTCAAAGATTTGTACGACAATCAATAAGTCTTTGAATGAGAAATCTATTTTGTGCGGTAATGAGGTCCTGACTTGGACAGAGTCACATTTTCCTGCTTGAAGTCCTTTGAGAGTACTGCTGAAGTGTAACCGCGTCATCGACACATACAGTAACTAGTCATTACGCGCAAGATTAGTACTTCCACCTCGCGGCCTAAATTTCATTTGTACGGTAGTGAAGTTTAATGATATAATTTTAATGCTTACTGATATTTTACATGAAATCAGCTAACAATTATTCCATTGCTTTTTTCAACTAAGGAGACCTTTTTCAAGAGAAGGTTGAACGTTTTGTCATACTTGTACTTCGACGGTCGAGAAAAAATTTCAGCTGTTTGTGCTACGGTAATATGTAAGCAATTAACTTGATCATTTACTTTTCGTGCTTCAATACTTTAATGCTTAATGTGTTACATTGAAGATGGAGTTAAACTTCTGACGAGAAATGGACAGTGAGGTTTTAGAGCGGAGCGTACCTGAACTTTCATAATCAATACTAGTCAGATTGTCAAATTGTGCTAAAGTTATTGACAATAATAAATTATTTTTATCTAAATTCACTAAATTTTCAAATAGGTTGATAATTTTTGCCTCAGTTTTTATAGAGAGCATTTTAAGTCATTGATGTTGGCAAGTTGATGCCTTAAATATGCAAGCCAAAGTATACTATTATTATTATTTGTGACTTATTGGTATTATTGGTGCGATAATAAATGCTATCCATGCAATGCTGTAAACAATAGACTACCGCAATTATTTCTGCATTAACCTAATCAGAATTGTAATAGGCATCGATTAACCTGCCTGAAGCTTCTTCCCAAGAAAAATCCATATGAACATCAAATTTCATGTGACTTGGCTATTTCTACTGCTGTAGGACGAATATATTTCATACTGGTTCATCTCTTAGAAATTAACTTCATCGAACCGATTATTAGTAAGAAATCTAGAACAAAATTTAATAGTACTTTTTAGGCTTGTGCTGTGCTCATAGTGCTCACGAAGTCTCACGAAAAATTATTGAGTAACGGACGAGATAGAATGAAAATCTCATAAGTTATTAATTGGAATACTCAGTTATCAACGACATTACAGTCATATAAACATTGCTATGCTAATGCTTCTTTTGGGAGAAGCTAATTATTAACCATGATTCAGAATTAAAAATGAGCTTTTTTTTAGAACTACGTGTATGATACAAATGGATTTGAAGGACCTTTGTAGCAATGATGCTCAAATATGTTTCATCAATGAGTGCAGAGCTTTGAAACTCACTTAACGAATCGTTAACACCAGAAACGTCTAAAAGGGCCAGAAGAACCACATCGACATCAAGAAATATTTGGTAATGAGGTTTTTAAAATTATGATCAATCATTTTTTTAACTTTCTCTAGTATTCAAAGAAGGTATGATAAAATGAATATAAGAAATAGATAATTTATGCTTTGAAAAAACATTCTCAAGACATAGAAAGAATGTACTCATACTGTATTAGTCGTTGCGGTTGATGTCAACGGTGCATCATTCTGAGATCTCCACAGCTTGCATCATACCTTGAGCTTATAGAGGAACTATGAAACGTATAAGGATATAATATAATGAGGGGTTGAGTGTGGAGTAATAGGTTTCAAAATTATAGCTATTAGTCTATAAAAAACTTACCGTGAAATTTTACATCTATATAGCCATAAATGACGAGGCAAATAGCATGGTACATTTTTAAAAGATTATTTACTAGAAATGTGTCCTACATTATATTTATGTATTACAATTAATACAGCTTATAATCACTTGAAAACTCCTCAAAAAATCAACTATATATTGCTTTAACTCGGACAAATAAATGATCTAATGACTAGTATCATTAATAGTGAGCGAAAAGTATTCATCATAAATTTGTCCCTCAGAAAAGTTATTGAACTCCTCTTCCTGTTGCACTGATTTGATTAGCCTTTGTACAAATACATATTTAGAAGTAATTTTATGTATTTGTAAAATATTATGGAAGCTAATTCGATAACTTTACTAAAAAACGACTAGTATTATAATGGAATGATGCTCGGCAGTAATTTATGCGGAATCGTTGTTCAATACTATTGAGCAGCTCGACCATTTAGCCATATGCAAATTTAACATGACCTGGTAAGACAGACAATCGTATTATTAATGCTCTATGAAATCAAGAGAAATATGTTTCATCAAATAGATTAAGAAGTTTTTCCATTCTGTTTGTTTGTTTTTCAACGATCATCACTAAGCTGAAAGAGCTGGTAGATCGTCTATCAGAAAGAGGAAGCCGTCGTGGAAGCGTTTCGCAGTAATCGGAGTCTCGGTAAGCAATACATTAAATGTTGGTGAACATTATTCCATATTTGACCTATGGATTACACATGCGTTTTTATTTATAATAAAATTTAATTATATAATGTGATACTTATAACACGTATTTCATTTTCTGTATTCTATTCCTCCTGAATTCTTCGCTTTATTTGATCTCGGATAAATTATCGTTTATTCAAGGCTATCAGCAAGAGAAGAGAAAAGGCTTCTACCATTATACAATAGATTTTATAAGATGTATTTAATTTCTAATAAACCACACGAAGAGATGACGTCACGCACTCACAGCGTTCGTTCGTTGAAGAAACTCTTACTACTGATCAATGAGTGCCAAACGCACCATCTGTACAGTGCTATACTCTTTGTTCCAAGACCCAGCTGACCTCCCACTGAGGTCATTAATCGATTGCACCAACATCCCCGCTCATCTACTCGTTCACCAACACCTTCCAATACGGATGTAAACAAGTCTTCTTATATGAAAGTCTTCTTATATAAGCAATTATAAAGGAAGACAGAAAAAAGCTGAAAATTAAAAAACTTGTAGTCAGAGAATTGCTGTATAGACAAGACCACCATCTAAACACCACTATAACACGAACACGAATACTTAGGGGATAAACCGCAACAAGGATAGACAGACATCGAAGCTTACCTTATCCTATCTGATATAATATAATAATACAATAGTATTATTTACGTAATTAAGTTATTATAAAATTAGTAGCGATATATTAATAATTCAAATAGAACATGAACTGTCCTAGTGGTACTGAGTTCGCCGCAAAACTCAAAATCGCAGACAGAACTCGAACCCGCGGAGCATAAACTGCTAATCTATTTACAGTAACCTGGTATTTATTTCAAATAATACTGCCGTTTTTATATTAATTCTATATTTATACTGTTAATTGACAATATACTCAATCTGTGCATACCTATCGGATGAACTTCCGGATGCTCCTGGACCGCTTGCTGAACACTTTGGTGTGGTTCCTTTCTTCCCTTTTCCAGATGCGGCGTTAGTGCGCTTATCGCGTTTTCCACCAGGTGCTGTGGAATCACCAGGCACCTTTGGTGTTGGTGTGGATGACGGATTTGACGCTTGTTGATTATCCTGTGGTGGGCCAGGTGGAGGTGTTGGCGGTGGAGCTTCATTAGACATATCTCCCACCATTTCATACTCATCGCCCATTTTTCAGAACAGTATTCGGTGAAGTGTGTACAAAAAGGAATCGCACTTAATATTGAAAAATTGCTAATCTTTCTAGATAAAACTAGCATTCAAATGTGATGGTAGTTTTTGTATTGAGGCAGATTCTTATTTATGTTTATAACACATTTATGGAGACTATGTGGTAGATCCCCTTTAAATGATAAGAAAACTGCAAATCTAGGTAGAACTATTCCTGTTAACTCACAAAAGTTTCAATTAATATAGCATTTGTCACATAAAT
>KN716685.1:24418-38336 GCA_000816705.1 Dictyocaulus viviparus | reverse complement strand
GCTGACCTCCCACTGAGGTCATTAATCGATTGCACCAACATCCCCGCTCATCTACGTAGTCGCCAATCTCCTTTCAGCAACCCCTCCTCACTATCCTCTAGTCACCTCCAAATCGATACTAAGAACGCATTATTCATTCATTCATTCATTTATTCATTCATTCACAGATGTTCCATCTGAGCGCTTTCAATTCAAATGCCTAAAAATGTACACAGAACACTACCAACGCATCGCTTTTTTAATTTCAATAAATTGAACGAGGCATCCAATGTCTTTCCTGAGCGACAAGTATGAGATTTTTTTGAAATCACCTCCATTTAACTTGAAATGGACATATATATATATATTTATATATATTGTTTATTTATTTATTTAAAAATATTAACATAGGTATAGATATTTCTCTACGAGTTTTTCTCTTTGTTCGCCAACTTCTTATAGATTCATAACTATTATATGAAGACTTTTCTCACTTAACTTAGTAGCTGATCATGGATATTTTTGTGCAAATCGACGAAAAATCTTTTTAAATCGATTAAAAATAATCCTAACTTGTATAAAATTAGATGCTTTTTAGATTCCGGACGAATCGATCGTTCTGCTTACCATAACCAGTAGCGATCATAGTAATAAAATTAGTTGTTTCCACTTTTTCTTTTGTGAGTGTGAGCCTCATATATTTCTCAGTTATGTGGGAAAAAAATCATGTTAATCATTGTTACAAATTTTTTGATATATTTTTCCTGCATCGAGCTTCTTTCGTTCTGATAGGATTATATGATGGATGTGTTCAGATTTGAGTTGTTTCTCCATTCTCGTAACGATCCTTTTGAGGCTCATCATTGCGTGATGTGTACCAGTTTTCATTAAGCACATGTGGCAGAAAATCGTCATCAACGAGGGTGTGTCACGACAGATGGCGGTGTTGCTACTGTAATATTCATTCAGTACCCGCGATGATTTCTTTTTATAGTCATTGAACGGAAAGAAAATCATCAAAAAAGTGACGCTGCTGTTTCACAACCTCATTTTCCTCCTTTATGCAGCTTGGTATTATTGTTTGTTGATTTTGAAGAGAAGCTTACAGCATTGTTGTTTTGCTTGTATTTTTCCTACAGAATATTTCTTAATTATGGAAATTATTTAATAAAATTTACATAGTAAATTTTTTCGCTATTTATATGATTCTATATGTATATATTTTAATTAATCTTTAGTTTTAACTGAGCATCGAACGTGATTCTATTCAAATATTTTTTAAATGGTGAAGTTTTGATCCAAATTATTCCAAATATTCCAACTTTTATAGTGCATAATTTCTCATTTTGATTATTACAGGCATAACTGCAGTCTGGTATCGTTATTTTTCTCGTAAACCTCAAATTATTGAGAATTGAGGACTGATTGAATGGTTTTAGACATGTTTAGTTAGAGTAACAAGTTAAATAAAAAACTTACGAGCAAGGGATATGTTTCATGGGAAAGAAGATGAGTGACTATTCCTCATGAACTGACATCTATATACTACGGAACCTCAGACTTATTATATTTATAAAGCGATTTTCTTATCTACTGCCACTTGTCTACGATTGAACGACCTTGAGTTTTTGACAAAGAGGACGTAACAAAGGGGTCATCAGATTTTCGCCACTATAACGCAATAGCCTCTTGATACGAAGAAACACTCACATATTTCCTAAAATAGTTTAATGTAATTATTGTAAAATAGTCTTCATACATTATTATCTTAAATTTAAATATATCAACATTGAAACTCATCCTATCTAAAATTAAAATTGTTTTACTTCCTTCTTACTGTGTTCAATTTAACGCCTACGTAAAACGCTTTTTTTCAAAGTTACTCTGTTTTTGAGTCAATACGTACCTTATAGTGGGTGTTCCCGGATGTTTCGACGACGATCCACTGGTGTACTCAGATCAACAGGTTTGTAGAATGTGCGATTTCACTTTTCATCGTTTTCTTCATATCGAATTTACATACTAGAGAACGAGTTCCAGTGTGATATCATCATGAAATTCCTCATTGAACAATTTTTCTATTTATCCTGAAGTATGATAGTGTAATAAAAGTTCAATGCTTAAGATGCCAGAAACACAAATCATGGTGATCGTCAAACTGCATCGACAAGCAAGCTTCGCGAACTGTTCAAATCTGGTATAGCAAATCTTGATGATGCATTGGACGATTTTGAAATGACAACGTACGTATTGGAATGATTCATAGCTTTAATGGAGGCTTTTTTTTTATCAACCCGTATTCATTTTAATCGTATTCATATTTCTTAGATAATGAAAACTAATTGTATATGATTCGTTTTTAGAAAATTTACGCTAAAGAACGCCGCTATAGAACGTCGTGGAGCGGACCGATTCTATCATTGGGCACGTGATGGAGGAAATGCAGCTATTGATGATATTGCAGGACGAATACGAGATCTTCTACATCTACATGCTGATCAGCAAATAATTCTAGCTGAAGAAGTAGCTAGCTATGTACAGGTGTGGTATATAATATAGTCATAATATCTAACATTAACATAGTGAGTAATATTATGCATTTCCGACTTTATTAAGGTAACTGACTCAAGTTTCATTAAATTTTGTTATTATTTTATAATGAATATTTTCTTTTGATTACATTGCTTCGCAACTATGTTCTTGCTCTGTTAAAATTTTGTTGTTTGTTGAAAACTACACGCTTCTGACTAGTAAAGGCGTTCGGAATTTTTTTCTCCTCATCAATACAATACGTCCTCTAATCGGTGTTTTCATTTCTGAGTAAGACAACACATATTTGATTCGCAGAATAACGTCGACGTTAAGCACTTGACATTTCAAAACATGAATTCTAGAAAATGATTATCGATAGATTGTATGTGCCGTTGTTAAGTAAATTGTTTTTTCATGGGAACAATCTATAAGTCATCAGATGTTTTTTCTAGCATCTACGAAAAATGAAAGAGGCGGAGTCTGAGGTAAGAAACGCAGAAAGACATTTGAATACGTTATTGGACAAAGAGAAACGATTAGAAAAAGAGCTTCATCGTCTACAACATCCGGGATTCTTCACAAGAAGCAAAGCTGGTGACAGTTTAGTGCTACGTCATCATCTTCGTGAAGTAAGCAATTATGAATTATACAGAAGTAAACAAAACGTAGCCTAAAAATCATGTTTCCTCCTCGATTTATCACCATTATCCGGAAAATTGATGTAATCCGATGTTGTTCTGTTTATTTTTTTCTAGTTTGAAATAAAAATATGAATTTTTACATGCTGCTTTAAGTAGCTTTTTTTTGATTGTTGAGTTTTTTTTTGTTAAATATTTAAAGTTAATAGCATATCATTCGATACAGTAATGAAATTACTACAATATTTTTTTGGTCATCAAATTTTTAAAGATCCAATACTGTAACTAATCCATATATGGAAGGATCTGTACGTACAGTAATCTGTCAATAATTTACAAATAATAAAACTTTTTAAATTATTTTAAAGGTGTTTTACTCACATGCTTTTCAGTACTTTTTTACTTATTCAACAGTATACTTGCTGAACATTTACTTTTTCGAGTTTTTCCTTCTTGTATTATAAGATCTAACTGTTTTTTTTTTCATCGCAGTACGTTAAAATTTGATGGATGTACTGGAGTAATTTCGTTTTAGTTGTTGCAGATCATTCAGCAACGAGAAAAAGCTGAACGACAACTTGCGGATACTCGAGCCGAATGTGAAGTGGTGAAAATGTATCGCTTTCGATACGGAATGAAGGTGCATCGACCTATCACTTATGAACCATATGATTTCATGAAGCATTTTCTACAATACAAACAAACATGACAAATTAGTTACTGAATACATAATTTATTTGTCATAGTAATAATATATCGGCCTTGATAATTCAAACATGAGGAAGAAATTTGAGACCAATATTTATTCCAGGCTTAGAACTTCATTATTTATAGAACATGTAAGCCGATACCTTTTAATTTGAAACGTTAAAGGGTTAGGATAAGGTTATGTGCTTCGCAAACCTATGAATAGATGAATTTCCTTCTACTATTTCATCGAAAACTTGGATCCTCAAGCGGGATTCGAACCCGCGTCTACAGATATCCGTTCTGCCACCTAGGTTGTGCCAATCGGCAATCAATAGTAAGAGAGACCGAGCATCTGTAGATGCGGATTCGAGTCCAGCTTGAGGATCCAAGTTTGGAGATAAACTTAGCGTTATTAAGGATATAAGATCACCATCATAAGCTATCATAGATGAAAGCAAATAAAAGAAATAATGTATAATTTAGGGTATCGCTGATTCTTACGTTGGTTACAGTGAGCGAGCGTATAATATTTTTGGATGTCACAGGTACATTTAGTTTAAAGTAATAAGCTTCAGAATAAGATTTAAGAAATAAATCTCACTCTTTTTTTAGGGAGATAACTGAATTAGTGCCAGCAATAGCTAGTGAAGATGTTCGCTACATGAAATATGAAGGCGCAGTAGTTTCAAGAGATCGTGTTGAACAAGTCCGAAGGTTTCTGCTAAATATTTTTTGGATAGAGTACTGTTTTGGAACTAAACGATTCCAGTTTGATAAATTGGAATATTTAGGTCATTGGATCCACGTGCAATGCAGCCAGTACCGTCTTCCTCACAATTACCAACATCACAACTGTTAGGGGCCGCACAAAGAAGACGAAGAAGTGAGCCACTTCGCATGGGTTCTGGATGGGAACCTATGCGAAATGGACCTGGTTGGGAGCAGATTCCGCACGGTACTCCTCCACCACCTTACACAATTACTGCTAATCAAGCGTTCACTTCAAATCGCTAATTATCAACTACCAAGCTTAACTACAAGGCATCGAACAGTCCGTTTGGTAGTTTCGAATCAATTTTGACAGTTTATTTCTATACCATCATCACAGTCTGGTGCATCGTCTGTTTGTTATCTGAAAATTCTCTACTCATTGTATATTTGTATATGTTGAATTTTAATTTGTTTTAGAAAAATTCATAATTACTAAAGCGTGATACGGGTCAGTTTAGTGTAAAACTTACTTAGTCAAATTTTTTCCAATATTTTTACGAAAAATTTTCCAGTTGTAACTCGTATCACACAGTTAACGAGTTCTTAAGCCTAACGTACTGTGCGTCCATTTTGAGGTGAGTAAAAGTGTTTGTATTTGTTTTAACGATGTTGACAAATGCAAATATTGTGTACTAAATGAGCTTACGTATTATTGGCAGCTGCTGCTTGCATTTTTTTCCTCCTATTCGTACTGTATTAGAAATTGCTTTTGAGTTCATAGAATCACGTCATCGCTTCTTTTATATTTTGTAATCTTTTTATGTTTTTTTATTTGATTTCATGTCGTATAACGACAATGTTCATTGTATTGAAATTTACTAAAATGACTTGTGTTACGCTTTTTAATATTCACGTTTTTGTTTTCAGTGAAATAAAACTGTCAGGTTCATTGGATTAGTGTTTATGAAGTGTAGTCTCAGAAATTCTACCAATCTTCCTCAGAACGCTTGTTTTATGTTCTATCCCTCCTCATTTTAATTAATGTAAACAAATCATTGTTTGTTTAAAACCTTAATGGAACACCTGCTATCTATTTACTCTAGTCAGTTATCCTAGAAATTTTCTTGTTCTCAACTCATACATTGGTATACAATTCATCCAACGTAAATAATTGTTTTCTGAGGTTAAATTGAGTGAAGTCATGAGTATATATGTGAGTAAATTTGCAATTAAAATGAATTCACTTTATCATTTCTTGACATAACTCAAAATTTGAAAAAAAATTGATGTTTTGATGTCGGCTTTGAACTTGAGTTTGATTACTTACTACGGTAACAAAATAACGGATCGATATCGCTCTGAAGAGTACGATGACGTCAAATTATATAAGGATTACTAAACAGTTTGTGAGCTTACAAAAATATCGTATTAGTGATTAATACAAAAATCAAGAGGTCAGACTATTTTTGATGATTGCCATGCTATTTAGTTTGCTAGAGATCGTTAAGCTTTATGTAGAACTCATTTTGTATAAGCTCACTAATCGATTAATTTTGAGCAAAGCAAATATATTCAATTATAATGTCTGAACAGTTTGAGTACGGTATCAATAAGGAAAGGAGTTATGTGTGAAAATCGTTGTTCTACAATCCTCATACCTAATATCGATCAATACAAGACAATATATAATGTATATATTAAATTTTATGCTAATTTTGACGTAAATTTTTTTTTCTCGAGAGGAGTATAGTTAAACTGTAGTAATATTCTGATTAGAGAGATAATCACTTAACAAGAATTCATTTGCTTGATATTTCATCTTGTAAGCTTTGTGCTAACACTCGGAAATGCTGGGATGTATAAAAATATTACAGTAAGCTTTGTGCTAACACTCGGAAATGCTGGGATGTATAAAAATATTACATTTGATTTTTTTATAAAATAATCGAAAATTTGAAGACATGGATTCAAAAAAAAAAATCTTAAACGAATAAAACCTATAGATTCTTATGTAGGAGAATTTTTCCTTAATATGGAGGAAGTTTCATGTGCCTGATCTTTAGATCACAATGGGTTTTGTACAAAATTCTAATTGGTGAAAAAATTTTCAAAGCTTATTAATAGGATCTTTTGAAGTTTCGACAGTTATTTGTGACGCTATTATAACCATTTCATTAGCAGTACTGTTATGAAAATTTATCTATGCTGAATAATAATGAAATATTTATGCTACTTCTTTTCTCTATCGATTGAGTTACACAAATAAGCAAGTAACAAGCTAGTGCTGCTTTTTATTTGTCCTTATTACGCTTCTGAGTTTTACAGATTCCACCTCAGCATATGATCTATTGATGATCCTTAGGGTCTAGTGCTGCATAAAAACTTCAGAAGTATCGTATCTTCTTTCTAGGGTCTTCAAAAATAAGCTGATTTTTGGGCCGGTGGTCTTTTTTTTTGTACTCAATATAATGTGTTATTCTAATGCTTATGGTTTGATCCTCAATGCCTCAATAACTATATTACTGAAATGTTGTGGCGGATGATTTGAGTTAAATGTAATACGACAGCTTAAAAGCTCTTATTAGTTGATAAATAATGCTATCGTCAATTGATTATGGTGCTGTAAGCATTTACTATGGTGTGTACTAATAGCCTGTACTTGTCAGGATTATACGAAAAAATTTAGCTTCGATCTGATTCTTAGTATAAATCTGAAACATTCATATTCTGTCAAACCTAAGAAATTTAATTCGAAAGGAACTCATGTTTTAATTGAGTTACAAATTAACTCATTTGAAAAGCACAGCCGTTCTGAGAAGTCAAGCAAAATGAATGCTAACAAACTATTTTCAGTTGATTTCAGAGCCAACACAAAGAAGTAGAAGAACAAGAAGAAGTGGAATACAGTAAGCAATAACAGAAGTAATTCTTGAAGGCTGTAGATATTATAGTATTTTTTATACTGAGAATGTTATAAGCATGTTTTTATCGTAGAAGTTTTGTAAATGATAGATGTTATTGTACACAAATTATATCTATAATATGTGAACAGGTTTTCTATATTGCCATCAGAAGTAGTTTACTTTTATGGAAGCTTTTATTGTATAAACAACATACCAGAAGTTAAGCTTTATGTGACCACGCAAGGAGACCATGTCATATATAGCGCAGGAATTGCAATTTTGGAAGATGCTGTTTTGAGTTAAGCATAAGGTATCGAGTTTGAATATTAACTCAGCTGCTTCAGAAGACATAATTTTTCTTTCCGGTTTTTAAATGTATGAAAAACTTCAGAAGATTAGGAACGTGCTATTCTTGAACGCATGACATAAAATAGACGGAATGAACAGACTCCTATGTCGAAACGAATTCAATTGTTGGTTACTTGAATGAGGAAAAATTTTATTTAAATGAAAACTCTAGAATAGAATAACACTCTCATGTGGTTTTGTTAGATGAGGCTTTCCTCTAAAATGTATTATAAAATAAAATTTCTTTAGCTATGATATGATTAAGTATCAATGTGAATGACTAGCTAATATGAATCAATGTGGTTAAAGAATGTTGATGACATCGATTTCTTCTCTGATCTATGACTATGGAACTCCAAATAGTACTCAATGCTCTGCTCATTCATTAAAATATATTAGGTTTCGTAAACGAACCATATATTTTTGGAGTACCACACACGATGTAAAGGAAGCTTTAAAAATTTGCGTTATACATAGTTACTCATGTGATCATCGTGATGGCCTGACTTTATGCCTAGTGCAGGCCTTAGCAATCTTTCAATCGTTTATTTCTTTCAGAACGGTCGTCATTGGTAGTAGTCCTTCAAGTTGAAAATTTGTGCAAAATTAACCAATGATAAGTTCAATTGACTACAAGAAATCCAATTTGATAATTATTTTTTCTTCCACCTATGGTATGATGTAATGAAGCAACGGCTATTCCCACGTTACTAAATTCATCATTACGAACTACAGAGTGCATATTTTGGTCCATTAAGAGATGAGTGGTAGCACTAGGACACTCAGTAGGAAATTTTCAAAGCATTGGGTGATAAAGGAAATTGTTCGGTAGTACTATTTATTTCACATCAAGTAGAAATCTTCCACTCAAGGATTCGAGTCCAAATAAGCCTTAGAATCTCGTGAATAACACAGTAAAGTGGTGATAAGAACATAGTTTTCCATCGCCATCTCTTCAGAACTCACATGAAGAAGTCCTTTAGTGCAATAGGCATTGATGAATGCGGTTCACTTTTCATGCTGTACTGCATAATGAACTCTCTACTTTTGCTGTATAGAAGAAAAATGTATTTATGAAAAACTACATCATCCCTTCACTTAGTAGATAATTTTTATAAATCAATTAACGTAGAATATCGAGCTTACCTTAAAATTCCACGGTTTCTAGCAGCGCTATGTTAAATCAAATGTCAATGTCTTGACTTAATGTCCATAATAACGCTGATAGGAAGCTATTCACTTAACTTCTTGACGATGTTCTCTTAAGTATGAATGGCGTATACAATATCAGGTAAGACTTCGCATCTTAAATTATTATATGAAAAATCGAACAGCAAAAAACCAACCATGTAAGCTGATCATAACACAAGAAGTATGGCCGACTACCTAGCAAAAAAGGGTTGAGTAGGAGTCTATTGACAACATTCCTGACAGGAATTTCGAAGATGATAGACATATTTGTGAATGACGTCATTATTTTAAATCACATACTGAGAACGTTTAATAAATCATTAAGTTGTAGTCGAAACCTACTGAAACTCATTAATTCCAAAAATGCTTTCATGACATTTGTAGTTTGATACTTTTGACGTGTGAGGAGATTTTTTGTAGCATTCCTCAATATTATTCCTCATTGTTACGTGCTTCTTAATATCGAAACTATGTATATTCATTAATTGTTAGCGATTACCCTCTTTGATCAATCTTCGAAAACAGCAAGATTTTTTTTAATCAATTATAGCAGAATCAGTTAAAATATTGGCAAAATTTCTCAATGGAGTTTATCGAAAATTTTCATTCCATAAATGAGGATGTGCATGAAATTACAACATGGAGTTACAATGACGATTTTGTAGATCATATACGACAGAAGAAATTGAATGGGATCTCCTTGAAGCTTCAAAGGTCGAAAATTTCATGCTCTTTCATATTTCATGGTAAGACTTTCAACAATATTCATTGGTGTTCACCACGTTAATCAAAGATACATTACTAGTTAGTACTTTCAGAAAACCATTGAGAGTTGTATTAAAGATGAACCTCAATATTACAATATGAAATTTTCCATCTTCTCAGGAAATCTCATGGACTTCAGAGAACAGCCATCCATGATAATAAATAAATAATAGAATTAAAGGCCATAACTAGAAGAAGCCGTCTATCAATAACTAAAATAAGGTAAGTTGATAAGTTTGGTAATGTGAGGAGTAGCAATCTGATAATTGAGTTAATCAAAAAATCAATACATCAATAAAATTTATATAATTTTTCTAAAATACAGATTGTTAGTGCCTAAAAATGCTTGGAACTAGAACGAGTGTATATTGATGGTCCACTTCTAATCAAACGGTTATGACATTTAGTGGGAAATGGACTGTATGAATATTTCCCGACTAAATGCCATAGAAAAACATTGCAATCACTCCAGCAAATAAAAAATTCTAACGTTATGTGTCACGTTAAGAGGTATCTGTAATCCTTTATGAATGAGTCAACACGAGTAAGCTCATAGCGTGCAGAACTTCTAAAAGTAAACCGAGAACCTATAAAATAGTTTGTGAAAATAACAAGAGCTCTCCAATTTATAACACTCCAATCAACACTAAAGAATTCATTAGTGGAAAGAAGGATCTTCAAAAAATGTCGCTAGGAATAGGTGTACCATAGAACAACAGATGAAATTTTTCTAAAAAGCTATAAGAGCTCTTTGTTTTATAGTTCTAACAAGATCTATCCACAAATCTTTCACGGTGAGGGATCCCAAGCCGATTAGTCGCGAGACTACGTACCCGACCCTAGTTGGCGGATAGGAGGTGAATTGCGGACCAAAAGCGACCGTGTACTTACCTTAAAACGTGGGCGGACTCCTCGATTCCCTGTACTAGTGCACTCCTACCTTCTGTATGCACATAGGAGCATTTATATATGCTTACGCATTTGTGCTTAGGTGTATGCTGATTGTATCCAGCTCGTCGATTCGGCCAGAAGCACGCAACGACTAGGAAGCATATGGAAGCCGCGTAGCTTTCAACAAATAAACTTATCCACTCATTGGGATAGGCTAGCAAGCTGCCTATGGGTAAACCAACCCTATAAGCCCCGCGGAACGACTCTGCAAACCAGCTGTGAAAGCAAACCTAAAACACAATAAAACAATAGGGCCTCATTCTTTTAACGTCGAAAAAGCCCCCGATATGGCAACGTTGGATAAGATGAGTACGGAGAAGCTGCTAAAATCCCAGGGCCAAACTCGGCTGCCTAAAAGTGATGCATTTTTGAAAGACGAAATCCTAAAACAGAAAGAATGAATTGGGATTTATACAACTCTTTAGCCAGCTTTTGTAAAGAAACCATCATTGAAATTATCGACGAGATATATATCTGGCTAATCAAGCACCTCCACGATAGCGCAAAGAACGCCAAGAGCTTAATAACTACAAAGAGGTGTTTGTTTTCAATGACTCTTAAGTTGTTACTCCAACAGGGAGCAGGTAAAGGCGCAGACAACCGCCGATAAATGTCCGAACTTGACAAACGCTGTAGAGAAGCGATAAAAGAAGATCTGAAAGACAAAAGAGCAGAAGTGATAAATAAAGCAGCAGAGGCTGGTAAAGGCATTCGCTACGCTTTTCTATGCTTCACAACACACAACACCAAGATGACTGCTTTACGACGTCAGAACGAAACACTTACCTCTTCTAAAAAGCGAAAAAACCATCTACGATTACTACTTGAATCTTTTCGGTAGCCACGTTCGTCTATTTGCATGTAATGAGAGGAAAAATGGTTATGTTGTTCCGTACCTTCTTCCTTCCGAGATTCGACGTGCAATTTCCTCGGTAAAAAATCGTATAGCTCCCGAGCCAGACAAGATTAGAAAAGAACATCTGGAGAATCTACCTTCAGTTCTCATTAAAACACTGGCTCGACTCTTCATACGCTACCTGTCCGAATGCAAAGCTATAAGTCAATGGAAAACTAGCAAGATCGTGTTGCTGGACAAAAAGGGAGACGTCCACGACATTGGTAATTATCGCCCAATCTGCCTGTTGTCAGTCGTCTGTAAACTTTTCACACGAGTCATACTCATTAGCAGAAGACTGTACGAAAAAAAAACCACATGAACAAGTAGGATTTTAAAAAGGGTTTAGCACGATGGACCATATTCACACAATCAGAAAACTCATCGAAGTATCACGAAAGTATAAGAAACCACTTTGTCTCACCTCCATAGATCTTAAGAGAGCTTTCGATAATGTAAAGACAGAAAGCGACCATGGAAACACTGACTAATCAAGCGCTGTCGACTTCATGTATCCAAGATTCTTCATAAATTATATAACAGTTTCACTACCAAATTCTATAAAGATCATCATCAACGTTGAAAGAAAGGTTCGAGAGGACGATACTATACTGCCAAACTATTCACAGCCACTCTTGGGAGCATCATGTGAAATTTGAATTGGAACGGGATATTGGAGTGGAAATTGACGGTCAGCAATTTCACCATCTTCGCTTTGCCGATGAACACGTATTAATTACACCAAAAATCGAGCAAGCTAAACAAATGTTACCGACCCGGACAGTGCTTGTGGAGAAATTGGCTTCAAGTTAATCCTCCACAAGATGCTGTTGATGAGAAACGGATACGTTACTCATGCTCTATTTACACTCAACAGAAAGAATATCTCTGAGTGTTCAAACTATGTGTACCTAGGTCGTAAGATCAATATGATGAGCAACATAGCACCAGAGTTTAGCAGAAGAAAACGAGAAGATGGGGAATATATAAGAACATTGAGGACGTAGTGATAAGGACAAAGAAGACGAAGTTCTGAGCCCATCTTTATGATACGACGATCGTTCCTGCCTCAACTGTTTCAGAAACTTGGACATTACGAAAACTTGGACATTATGATTTATGAAAAGGGTTATGCCTGGTATTTGCCGTATCACACAAGTTAAAGAAGGAATACGAAACTGTGATCTACGTCAGCTATCAAAAATTAGACATTGCCGTACAGGACAAGCTTTTGAAGATTATTAGGTGGGCCAGAAGCGTGGATGATGACCAGTGGACACGAGCTGCAAATGATTGGATCCCACTGGACATCATACGCACTGCAGAAGGACCATCAGCCCAATGGTCTGACTTCTTCACCAACGCTCAAGAAAGAGATTATGATGCTCTACGAATCTCTAGAGCGAAATTTGAAAGTTTACTGGTGCCCGCTCGACTTATTCGATGATCAACGGGAATCGAAGTGATCCAGGTAGCAAAATCCATACGAAAAGATTTCTTAGAGCAGAATTCAGTATGGAAATTGAAAATCTTAAGAAAATTAAGGGAAAGAGAACTATTCATTTTTTTTGAATGCTAAAACGAATTTATCTACAAAAATGATAATATCGAGTTGAGGATCAGAGGCTGTCATAGTGATTATTAATTGTACTATCATTCTATTTTTTTGTTTATTGACAAATTAATGACAATACGGAGGTGAATCTACCTCATAAGAGCAGAATGGTAACTATCAATATTCCATTCGATAATCGATTGTCAAACGTTGAATAGGATATTTATATAGAATATATGATTCATTCAGAGTTACGTTATGAATACTGAAGATGACGTCATGTTGAATCAAACAAATCCAATTGATTGAAATTTTAGAATATTTGAATTTTCATAAAATATACAAAAAAATAGTGTAGGTAGAAAAAGAAAAACCATTGGCGAATTTTTTATTACATATGAAGAAATTTTCGCAAGCACTTATAATGTCCAATAATACTCTATAATAGTGCTTAGAAATAATTACAAAAATTATAAATTGTATTATAAATTATCTAATTCAGCCGAATAAAAAAATGATTGTAAAATAAACAAATAACAAAAATGTTTTTTAACAAGTTAGATCTTTTTTTTCGGAAATAAGAAAGCTCACAGAGGCTTATTGGTGGTTTTGAACTTGTGGCTTTCAATTTAGTTCTACTTTTTTTCCCTCTAGAAATAAATCTCTGTGAAGAAAAAAAAATTTTATTAGGTAAGATTTTAAGTATAAAAACACGTTTGTAGGTTTTTACCTTGAGGGCATTCTATGCTGAGCCTTTTAT
>KN716685.1:0-16193 GCA_000816705.1 Dictyocaulus viviparus | reverse complement strand
TTTAATTTTTATTTTTCCAGCATTTCAAATAGCTGTCACCGGTAAAGAAATGATAGATGGATGGGCTCGATATCGTATTGTAGTAGAGAATATATTTAAACGTGGAATTCGTGGAAGACGAGGTGAAACTTCACTATGGATGTCAGCTCATTCTGTTATGTGTAAATGTCCAAAAATTCGGATCGGTCATCGCTACCTGTTGCTTGGTTAGTTAGAAAAAAAGATCACGTTACAAAATACTTATATAATTTTAAATCAACCTGTATACGACTATCAGCTAGCCGTAAAGAAATCCTTTTATGTTTTCTTCGGTATGAAGTATGAAAAGACATTGTCAAGCTTATTATTAGATGTAACAGAGATGAGTCTCGTAGAGTTCATGCACTTTTGAAGCAAATATTTTATAGAGTTTTCTAGTCCAAAAGAAAACATTCTTAATAAATACTCTCTTATGATGTTCTGCATAATTATACATACCAATAAAATTACATAAATATCAAATAAGCTGAGTCTAAACAATGTAAAAATGGTATTTTAATTAATCCAAATAATCATAATGATGCTTTTTCTCGATATCTGTCTCTTGACGAGAATAAATGAACAACAATTACGTCAGTGTGTGACAATTATTACAAAAAAAACGAACTAGCAATTTAAGACGAACGTAAATAGTAGCACTGAGGACAATTATGACCTCTTACAAGGTCGTAAGAACATTTTAGTGTTCGTTAACCTCTTAAATAGTTGTGTCTTTAGCTGGTCGTGCATATAGGTGTCGTCTCTGTACGAACGTTAGAGATAAATCGTCGAATTATGCAAATTTTCATGTCACATCGATTAGCAACACATCTAAAGTCGACCGTTCAACGTCGTTCCACTTACGTCTCATGGGAGTGCGAAATTTATCCTCACTATTCACCACCATCAGTATTGGAACAATAACAAAGAATAATATGAAATATTTCAATGAATAATATGTAATACAGACAACCTTATGTAAATTAGAAATCATATATTAACGTTTAAGCCGAGTTCATTATGAATGATTATCTGAATAGAATGGAATCCAACTGTGATAATAGAATGAGGGAATGAACAATTACACCACCACGTTGTATATATTTAGTTGTTGATTAAAACGTAGATTAATTTATTTATTATAATAAATTTAATAAATAAACAAATTGATTGAATAGATATCCATACTGAGTACGTCTTATTCCTTAACAAATAACATCTTTACGAAATAAATAATGTTAAATTGGATTGGATCACTTTCAAATAACAATTATATAGCATGCCGACCACCATCGACATAAACAAATGCTTAGGCCTTCAATTTTACTATTGCTCATTTCTGAAAAACGTAAATTTCCTCGTAAGCTTTAACGTTGATTGGTACCTTTTGATGACGATTTTTTTTCTCTGTTACTTCGATGAGGGTTTTCAGTGACAGGACGTTTTCAAAGAGTCTATTCAAATAGTTTCCAGAATGTATGAATTTATCGAATAAGGACCATATTTTATCAATTGTGTCTGTGGTGATTTCTAGCAGAGACTTTTTCTTTTGTAACTTTCGGTGCTGTCGACTTCTCTACAAGCTTAGCTGACAGTTCGATGACGAATTTTTCGCTGATGATACATACATCTTTATAATGGTAGAGTACTATGGTAGTACAGTAATGAACAACATCAAATCGGAACAATAAGATCTATAAAACCTTGAAATGATACAACGACTTTTAAGCTGTTGAAAAATTTTACAAAATGTCCTGCGAGACTTTCAATCGTGCAGCTGCTTCATCAGATATTTTTTTACTATGCATAATTTCGCTAAAGGAAGATGTCACGATTTTTCGGACAGCTATTCAGGGACTGGCACGTACCAGCAAAACTTTTAACACCATAAGTTATCTCTTTGTTTTTAACTGCAGTCAGCTTCTGATTCCAATCAACAGAATATCGATAATATGCAAATATAGTCATGACAAGAAAAACTAAGACGTAGACGAGCCTTTCAAAAATTTATTGAAATCACTAGATGAGGGAATAGAATGAAGTCTTAAAATGGAAAAGTAAAAGATGTGTATACGATCAATAAATATTTTATTAGGGAAGGATGATGAACGAATCAATAGGCAAGGATTTGTGGTGAATGGAAAAACTGTACTATCGGAGTGGAATGAGGATACTATGGATAAGGTACTAACTTGTTGTACTTTTTTCCTCCTAATAACTTGTTAATGTTTTAGTGTTCTAGCAAAATTATCTACGAATGTTTTTTTTTTTGTCGTTACACTTTAAACCAATTTTCGATGGCAAAGCTTTTGAGAATTGTATTCCAGTTAAAAATTAATACCTTATTGGAATATGCCACCAAATTTCTTTTCACAAATTTCTATGAACTAAAATTTAGAAATAGAAACAGATTTAATAATGTATCGAGGGAATGAACACGTAGCGCTATAGTTGAAAGTACCGTACTACGATTTCTTCAGCACATTTCTACACGTTTGACCAGTGAAGCCTTCATCTGCGAAGCATTGCTGGATTGATTTTAGGGCTAGACTTGTTCGGAAAGTATGAAAAGTGCTGCTCTTGATGATCTTATCAGCAGTAGAAAAAATTATACAAGCTATAATCCCGTCATCTAATCTTGATTGTGATGAAAAAAGCTTAATCGGTTTGAAAAAGAGGGTAAAAACCGAGTATAACGTCACAAATATTAGAATGAAGCGTAAGGAGGTAATATACAAATACAAGATTACCTCTATGTTATATTATTATTTTATGATCGAAAAATAATTTTTATATCTTTACAAAAAGTACTATGCTATGTGAATTCGATCCCATTCAACCATTTAGGTATTACGTTTTGCTAAACGCGAGAAGCTTGGACATTGTCCAATAAACAGGAGGTATTAAGACGTGCTCTAAGCGATGATGTTTTATTATCAATGAAACGTGTTATCGAATTTGAGCCAAATCCATATTTTATTTCCATCCGGAATGAATTCTATTATCAACTTATTTATCGTGACGTCATCTGTCATAATTTGTTCTCATTTTTCATTGTCCTTATCTTTTTATCACTATAAACTTCCGAGTGAATTTATGCACTCAGTCATAATATCATTTTGCTGCCATATCATCCTTATTCATCTATACATGAGTCATATTCTTAATTTACTTCAGATGATAAACAAATCTCATAACAAATATACTTAGAAATTTTTTCTAATGAATGTGTTTATGTTGTCCTTTATGTGAAGTTTAAGATTTCTTTTTTTCGTCCTCAAGAACGTAGTCATAAATGGTTGTGAGGTTACATTCTTTCATTGTCTTCTTATTCCTAATAGAGTATTTCCCTCTGTGTACAGTGGTTTGTTGTGTTTGCTGTCCAAGTAAAAAAAAAATGTGACTAGAAAAATAAATAGTAATACATATAATCATTGTTTCACGTAAAATAATCACAATTCTTTCAACAATATATTATCGTGCATGTGGTCATCATTGAATTAAGGATGAGTTCAAATTTAAGTCCTCCGAATAGCTTTGCAACAGGTGTTCGAGAAATAAATAAAGGGCTGCTTAATTTACATAATGCATGATAATCCGTTCATATGCAAACAGAACGTAATTTACACATCTCATCTTTGAGTTTCGTTGGTCCTATTGGATATTAATAATTTAGGTTAGTAGTGAAACTGATATATTGTGAGGCACGAGAAAAAAAAACTCACTCAATAGTACAGGCTGATTGAGTCTTTGAGTTCATACTGATTACTTTGATTGGTTTCAATTTGAATAAATGTAGTACAGAGATCAGTTCATTAAAGTGTCGGTGGGTACCAAGCACATTTTTTTTCCGGATATATTTACTTAACGGCCTCTAGAGATGTCTGAAAAAGCTATCTAGCATTTACGCTAGTTGAAAGAATGAGAAAAATTTTAAAGTTCAATGAGGACGCTTAATTTTTCAGAGAACTTAAAGATCGCTATCACCTAATACCTCCATAATGCCGTGTAGTTCAATTGAGGACTGAAAAAAAATTACATAAAGGTCATAAGCACATTTTGAAAGATTTATTGGAAACTCACTGAGGTCATTTAATACCTTATATGCAAATGAGAAAATTTTGTAGAAAAAAAAATGAAACAGAACAATGGATAGACAAGAGGAAGGAACAATATAGAATTTATTAAGAGAAAATAGAAAATGAAAGAAAAATATAGAGGAGTGCAAAGGAATAAAAAAAATTACAAAATTTTAGAGTCGATTTTATTCTGTTAGCTTTTCACCGTATTTAATGAATTCAACAACTTTATAAAGCTTAGTTGAGGCAAATTTTATTCAAAACGATTTGAAGAGGAATACAACTTTTATGGAAAGTTTTTCTAAAGTAATAATTAGTTTTTTTTTTTATACAATAAGGCATCTTATGGGGTAAAAATTATTTAGATATAAAATCTATTTTGAAAAAATCACCAAAATTACTGGTGGAATATAAGATTTAAAATTTAATTTCGATCGTAAACATTTTATTTATATTCATAAATGTTCTGATGAGTTCTCATTGTTTTTAACCCTAAGAAAGAAAAAATCGCCTCATAAAGAAAAAAGCCGAAACAAGAGAGATAAAAATTGAAAAGTTATAGATCAGAAATAAAAATTATTGAGTGATGAGGTAAGTAATATTATCAATAAGGCGTATTTAAATATGAAATCAATCCAACTTTTTCGTTTTAAATGCCCCGAGAATTTGATATAATCGGAATGAATATTTTAAATAGAGATGTATTTATATTAGTGAGTTTAAAACTAAAGGAATGCGTCTTGAGCGGAACTTGTTGTGCTGATCGTATGGGAAAATCGTCGTACTGATTGTTTTCCATCAGCGGCTAACAAAGCTGTATATTGATTCGGTTCATCGGCTGTCGATCCGTAGAGACCGGATCCACGACTTCCAGTAGTTCTTCAAAAAAAAACAATGATCTCATGAGTAAACTTATACCTCGTTAGTGATCTATGTTAGTTCTCATAAAAACTAAGCGGGAAAAAAGAAACGAAAAAAAAAGCACAGCTAAAAAAATCAGAATATGAAATGATAACGATGATGTTCTTCTTTTAGGTTATACCTTCCTATAGATCTTTTGATTAAAGAATTTGAACAGTCACCAGAATAGTCCTTCACTCAACTTTGCCCTTATGAGCTTTGTTAATATCAAGATAATGATCAAGACCAAAATAATAATCATGATAAAGAAGTGTGCTATACTGTTCATGTGGTAGAATTTATATATGGGTTTCATTTAAAAATGCATCGACAGCTTCATATAATCTGCCGGAGGCATGCGATTGTTGTTACCTCTCGGACTTTTCGTGAACTATATGAGGACGGTCGTTGTACACCACATAAGATAAGATAGGATAAGGTTGATGTGGTGTTGATAGATTGTACCGTATGAAAGGAATGCCCAAAAAATCTTCCCGAAGCTTCTTAATGTTTCGCAGTGGTTCGTTAAAATTGAATCTGTGAAGAAATAAAGACGCACGTATATGAATGCATACGAATCGATGCGTACATATGTATATGTCTGTAAAAATGCTTACATATATGTAAGCTATCGATCAATTGCGATAGACAAAGACCATGGTCCTCATTTTGAAATCTTCAGTGACTCGAAATGAATACACGTGACTCTTTGTTCTTTATTATTTAACCATCATGTTCTGCGTAGATGTACCGCGCGATTTCGTGAAAAAAAAAAATGTGGCATATGAATGAGAATCGCAATAGAAAGGGTAGGAGGAAAATTTGTAATTGAATAATTATACATGCAAAGCTTATACTAAATTAATTACATGCAGGTTTGTTTAGGAATTATAAGCGTTAAGAGCTCTAAACATTCTAAACAACCTGAGATAGATGTAGTTCAGCACATTTGCTAGTATGTGCTTTCCTGTGATTGTTCCGTCCTGACAAAACAATCGTATGTTTCAGATTTTGATCTAGCAATCCTACGAACAGCACTCACCGCCTGTTTAACATATCACCATCTTGCTTTCGAACATTCTTATGTTTTTCGAAGAGAATAATCCATAGTTTAGGTGAAAAAATGCAAACCAATGCAACATTGGCTGACATTGAAATTGAAATACATAATGAGGTCGTTTGAATCTAAACGTATACAAACATATGACTCTCATGATATAATAAAACTGAATTGATCAAATAATATACAATAAAAATAAAATGAACGTACCTGAAAATCACTACCAGTACCAAAAAAGAAAAATATCCAGCTTAACCATACTACACATGTAGTATACATTGAAAAACCGATGAATTTCGTTTCATTGAAATTTTCCGGCACCTAATCAAAGAAGCTTACAAATTTTACCTGATGTAGTAGAGTCAAACTGTATATTATTTCAATAACAACTGATTGAGGGACGTACTTTTCTTGTTTTAACAGCATAGACGGTACATGCGATGATCAGAATACCATCGTAAGCAAGCGAATATAGAAAATGATGATCGGGAACATTACATGTTAGGACGACTTGATCTCGAGATGGATAATCGTGACGAGATCCTTTGATAAGCCTTTTTTGTAAGTTTACAACGAAAAATCGTTTCTGCTCTATTGCTACCGACTTCACAGTTTGACTCGTTTTGACTTACAGAATATGAATTAATTTGTTCCTAATCTTTTTGGAACGCGTAAATGAGAAGAAAAAATTAAATACAGATAATCATATCATTATTCACTCTTCATTTTCAGTACCATTTGCATGGCTTGAGAAGGAACAAAATTCTAGAGATAGTGCATGATGCGGAATCGTCTCAAAATAAAATCATTACATTGAATAAATCTGAACAACAAAAAACAAAAGAAAATATTAGATACTGATGTGAAGATTGAGGTTTCCTCAATTTGCTTCAATCTAATATACTCTTTACTTGAAATACTGTCCTCAATAATTGTCATTGTCGTGTTGAAGCTTTAACTGAAGTCCTTGGCAAATATCAATAACCAAATTTGAAAAGGTTAACTTTTTTGATCGAAACAAGTCAGATAAAAAATCATTTCAATGTTGATATGATGGAACGAACGTGAAATTTGTCCATGATTGTACTGTACTACAAATAGTACTGTTGTATTGTCATTTCTATTCATATTATGGAAAAATTTTGAAGAAACAAATCTGAGCAACACCTGGAGGCACGACGAACAGCCATATTATACTACCAATCAATTGTACTCCAGCCAATAAACTTGTGAAAACCACCTGTATAATTACGAGAATTAGATATTCCACAGGTTTGTTTAGTTTCGTTATTTGTCAATAAGGAAAAAAGGTTTTCTAAGCAGATTTAAATAGTATCTTTTACGATAAAAAGAAGTTATTTATTGAAAAATTTCACGAATCCTCATATGTCGTACCTCAGAAATGATTTCACTACAACTAAATGTCCTTCATAATTTCGTTTTCTTTTCAAAAAATAACAAACCTGGGAAACAGGTGATATAAAAAGTGGTCGTCGTGCAGATAACGTTGCTTGAGAAAATATTCTAGCAATTCGATTTGTTTTCACCAGCATCGCAGCGTATAAGCAAGAAAACGCGAAACCAATTCCTGAAAATGATAAGGATTAACTGAGTGAAAGTATGCAGTTCATAAGACGAAATGGTTTTCACTCATATCAGACACTCATGAGGAAGTTTTCATAACGAGTTCGATATTTCTTATCATGCATCAATTTCTACATAGTTCCACTTCGGTCATCGTCTACTATTTTACTATAGCAAGGAAGCCTAATGTTATTGGATAACAATGCTTTTCAATATATGTTTTCGTTGATGAATGAATTGAAAACATATCGTGAAAACAAGTAACAATATTAAATAAATATAATAGCTTTATTACGTAATGAAACTTCAATTCCTTAAAAATCGCTCCATAACGGAATAGAATTTATGACAAAGAAATTTCTTTTACAGCATTGGAGTACGTTCATGCAAATAATTTCGCCATGCATAAGTAAATGTGAGTTTCTGAGTTGAGTGTATGAGAAATAACCTATCGTAGTAGTTATAAGTATCGCCAGCTTGTGCGTACTGTAGCATCTTTGATTCTTCATCTTGGTTTCACTATACTTTTAACCTCTGAGGAATTTTCTCGAGAATGAGAACATCCGCTAGCTTCAGGAAACATTGAGGACATCAAACAGTGCGAATAATATTGAGAACAAACTCAAATCAAAATAATTTTATGCACCATTGACAAGGTGATAGGATGATAGTAATGACTGGCTCTCATGTCCATCTGTAGTATCCCTATCGTAGCGATGGATAATACAGGTATTTAAAGAAGGCTTTACGCGTTTCAAATGAATATCAAGCTTTCAAATCTTAGTCACGTTGATACGGTAACATTAAAACAACTTTTTCCTATCATCAGAAAACCTTTCATTTGTTTTCTAGCAAAAAAAATCTACAAATAAAATAGTTTTTCTATAAAATAAATTAGGTACTGAAGAAATGTCACTTTACGAAATTGCCACTGAAATTCTCTCGTACTTATGCTTTTGAACCTTAATGACATATCCTCTCACCGACTACGAAATGAATTGTATGGATGAGTAATACCTCCACTTATTTTTGTTGGTGGAACAGCGCGGCAACTGTTCCTATGAATCCATGGAACAAATACTAACACTAAGTTTTTCGTGGGGGGTTTTTTGATGAAATATAAGCTCAAACAGCTGATCGTGCTAATGCTGTAACTTTGTAGAGTTTGGATTTCAATGATTCATGGTTGATCTGTGAGGTGAGGAAGTGCACCCGAATATTAGAGTTTGTCGGAGCTTCACTGACTTGACGACCTCAAAGCCGTGTAACTTGATGTGTACCCATATATTAATCTAAATTCAAAACGTGAATTGAGAGCATAATCCTAGCTCGATCTTTTTCGACAGTGCATCGAATTACTTTAGTGTGCTTCAGTCCAATTTGCTTTAAATTTATAATATCACGGATTGAAGGAATTGATCAAAATTTCCCATTGTTAAAATGGATTTCAGATATTAAAAAGTACAGGATGATTCTTTGCAATGCTAGAAGAATACAATGATTCGACCGTCAAAAATTCTATGTGTAATAAAGTGTCCTCAATAACTCATGGTACTAAAATTTAATTCATATAAATGTAACAAGCTATCTGATAACTGTAAAAATATTAATCCCACCTGTTCTTTTTATCGCACAAACTACCGTGTTCGGTTTTGAGAGCAGTACGAATGTCATTGCATAGCACATGATCATTGATATAAGAAGTACGTAACTTAACTCTCTTCCGGATGCTTTGACTACTGGGGTCTCATTATATCTGAATAAAATAGTTATTGAAATTCAAAAGATCAAAAACGATGTTTCAAAACCATTGTTTGTATAAATGTATTTATAAACCGCCTTGAAATAAACGACTGAAAAATAATCCATCTATATAGGATGTTTAAAGATATTCTGTGGAATGTGAATTAGAGTACCGCTTGAGTTTCTAAGTATTATAATTAATCTAACTATGTGAGTAGCTTAAGAACTGAGCTTTTCGTCAGAATGACTTGCAACGTTGCGTTTAGAAAAACTTATCTCTCGCGAATTGTATTTTAGGTAATGATACTAATCATACCTATGTAAAAAAGTTAAATCTATACTCTAATAAGACATTTGACATTGATTACTTACATAATATAAATGACGATCACAAAAAGTGTAGTGATGATTCCGATTACTGCAAAAATTGCTGGAACTATGGAATACATTGAGCTCCATCTCATGTATTTTAAATGTGCTACAGACAAATCATAGCATCCTTTTCGATCTTCTGTTGGCCACCTATAAGAAAAAGTTCTCAAAGTGCGATTAGTGAGTTTAATTGATTTTCTTGTATAGAAGACGTTCTTTATGCTTGTATAAGCTAGTTTCAGTGCTCCTGCTCACGTGTTCTATCGTATATAAGTAAATCGTAACACACAGAAAGCATAAACAGGCTGAATGTGTCATACGACGAGAAAATCTGACGTAAAAAATTTCACTGGCTATGAAAACAGGTATTGTCTGAACACGGCTTTCTTAGAACAACTGTGGTTTGGGTGAGGTCATGGAAGTTTATCTGCGTGACATTTCATCATTTCCGGATGAAAGCTTCATTCACACTAACGGACATTGGGAAGGCACTGCTCGTTTTGTTGGAATGAAATTCAAGTATAAAGAGGTCATAATGAGGGATTTAAATTGCAATTGTGGTAGGCTGTGGTAGGCTAAAATATATTACACATCAATAATACTAGGCTTTGTATTGTTTTTCCTATAGTCACCTAATTTCTTGCAGGCTTACAATTTTTATGTATTAATGAAAAACTTGCATGATAAGTTAAGATAATAAGACAAGCTTTGGCGTCCATCAATCCCTTGTGGCGTAATTCGCCTATACATTCGTGCTCAACGTGATATTGTGGAGATGGTTGAATGCAAGCCTGGTCCATACAGTGATTTAAGCTGACCACTCTTCACCAAGTCAGTGCTAATTATCATACACAGATTTCTTAGGTTCCAATTTACGAACCCCGTATTGAAATCGGGCCTGGTATTTCTAGGAGACGATCGTGAACTGATTCGGGACGGCGTTTTACTGTGACACCGTCCCCAATGCGGCCCCCTAATATAAGTATTGGATTTAATCAATAATCATGCGAAATTCAGTAAATCCCAACATTATGTTTTAGGAAGAATTGAATTCCGATTCTGGATAGTACAATGAATTGAGTTGACCAATCTCCAACAACTCATTACTGTTTGTCTTCCCAAAATTTTGCGATAAGAATTCATTGACATTAGAGGGATGATGGGCTTTGTAGGTCTGATAAAAAATGCGAATCGCCATATGCGTAACCCTACGACAGTGTTAACCAGTGCACTATGCGCCCACGAATCGAACAAATATTTCACGAAATTTCAATCTGAAACAAATAATAAATAACTAACCATCCAAGTTCACAAGCTTCACAGTACGTTTCATTCGTTAAATATTCGTAATCTTCACATTTACTACAAGCCCAACAACACTGTTCATCCTGAAGTCAAATATTTTGTGAAACCTCCAATTTTATATCCATTAATAACTTTATTTCGAACAGAAATCTATTTTATATTGGAATGTCAATAGATTTTCAAATCATTATAGGTTACTAGAAACCTTAATCATTTGCTTTCTGTAACCTTTCTGACATTCAAGGGAACATTGTGAGAATGGAATCTCGTCGATGTCGTTCCACCAAAGTTCTTTCTCATTGATTGTTAACTAAAAATACACTTCGCTGCCATATACATTAGTTACTATTAAGTCAAAACAAGTTATTAAAAACACTTGGTGGTTCTACACAAAACTTACTCTTCCTATAATACCAACCGTAATAGCTTCAAGTGTGAGGAAGCAGTTAGAAATCTTGATGGATAGCATATTACGGTTGTTTTTACTTCCTCACAGAAGAATGGAAATATAACTCACGTTGTTTTCAGACCAATGACCGATTTCAACGTAGTCTGATCCATCACTCGAATCGTCATTCAGAACTCGACGACGTTTATCTTCAAAGTAGATGATCATGTTTATATGTTTTGTAAAAACTTTTGTCATTATATAATATTACAAACATACTAAGCTTTCATACTACTAAGATGTTTAGTCGAGATACGAAGAATGAATTCAACGAAAAGAAGTTCTTGTAGAGAATCCTCTGTCGAGTATTCTCTACTTTATCACTCAAATTACATGCAAAGTAAAGACATATTATGTATCGTATTAATTTCTAATCTCTGAGTCATCGTATCGAAAGTAATGGTGGAAGTGAAAGTGCAAATGTCCTGAGTCATAAAAAGACATGTTATTCGAATATTTCGAGTTGCTTCTGGAAATGAACTTAGCTCAACTTAAAAGGACATTGTTTCAACATACCGAAGTTCTCCCTATGTAAGCAGATACAGTAAGTATACTCCTCCATACTCTTCCCTCATAACCCCTAACATAACCTTCTTTCATTTGCACTATTAAATTGATTATCGTTGTCTCTTATTATTAGATGTTACGTACAATTTTTCATGATAGTCTAATATTTTCGTATATTGTCTAAATAAAGGCTTAATTACAAAAGATTGAGGTGCAATAACTCAACTTCAGGCAAACCTGTCTACTACCGGACTCCGAACCCGAATTAACACAGTTCTGACATGAGGGCCATTATCACTATTGTTCCGTAACCCGGACGTCTTATTTATTCAGTGTCTTCATTATTGAATAAAGTGATTTTTGTTATTCCATAAAATACCTTTCTAGCAATAATGTTATTGTTTTTTTCTATACTCCTACTTACTCCTCATTACCTAAAGATTTTGGCTTGTACGTCAAAATCGTGTAACTTGCTGGTCCATCTCCTTGTGGTGAAAATCTGAAGTTTTTACCGACGATATCTAGAAATAAGGTAGTTTTTTTCAAGGAAAATCTGGCAACAAAATTAGCTCCTATTCACTCTAAGGTAATCTTCTAATGAGACCAATCATATTACCGTATAATATTCTGATGAAAGGCTAAGAAAGATCTTTGAGAATTATTGATAGGATGTGATGAAAAACGCTATCACTGTGAGGAAAATATGAGTGTGACCTCATATAGCTCGATAATTCACAACACACCTTGAAATTGAACTTTCAAAAGATACTTCTGATAAAATTCTTCTCCATCAATATTCTGCATAGCATTGCAAATATCTGGCTTTTTCGAATACCGTGAAATCCATGACTTTTCAATAACGTCATCCGGACAGACAGCGCTTTTCATTGCCTGTGTAATATTTTGTTAATCACGCTCCTCCTATTATGCAATTTTTTTAGTTATCAAATTACAACAGGAATGTCCAACGAATCAGAATTTGACAAAGTCGAAAAACTTTTTTAATACTTATAAAAAATAACCTGTAAAGCGTGTGCAATGGCATAGACAGCGTCAATGACAAACTGAACTTTATCATCAGAATGAAAATTATCACTTGTTTGTCGTGCATCTTCACACCTGAAACGTTGAGTACTCCTAACCTCTATTCTGGATACATTCCATATTCTTATGTAATTTAGACAAACGATGTTCACATAGAATAAAACGTTGATCTACAGCTGAAATGAGTTAATTCGTCTTTTATAAATTTATTTCATCGCATGTAAATAATGATAGGATAAGATCAGTTTTGTGTCGATCGACCCTTGTTGGAGGGTGAGCATACGTACTGATGCTCAACGTCATACGTGAGGTGATTGCATATGATTCTGTGGCCAATCTGTATTGAAGCAGTGCTGCATTCTTATTGATATATTCAGGCACCCATTTAGTGATTCGGGAAGGATTGTGGCCTGGCAAGTGTAGGGCGGACGGACAAGGACCTGCGTCGGACGGACGAGGAGGAGAGATTTTTAGTAGATCACATAGGAGATGCAAATGATAAGTGAAATTTAGTTTTCGTTTTTATACTCGTCTTATTTCTTACCGATTTTCTGCAGTTCCTAAAGGTAAGTCAAAATCACACTTGTACTTCGATTTCCACAATTCTCGAAGCCATTTATTTCGCTCGAATTTTTCTGTTCCCGGATGCAACGACAATAAATACTAAAAGAAAAATGCTCTCATTATCAATCAATAGCCAGATTTTCCTTGTCCCAACGTTGACGAGTCATTTTTATAAAGTAACCTAAGAAATTTGAATTGTTTACAAATTATCTCCAAAAACAACAACACCTTCAAATTTTATTTCCTCATTCTTTTGAATGAAGCATAGAAATTTAAACTTAAGAATTTTCTTTTGAGTTTTTAAAACGATATTTTCATTACGAAGCTGAAATCATGTGAGGTTGATTTTTACGTATCATTTTGTTTTCTAAACCTAATATAAATTGTATTACGATGAATTGCCTCTTAAAATTTACTTCTATGTCCATTCAAACTTAGAATAATAAAATTATTCGAGGTTTTATTTAAAATTATATTAATCCAATAAAAAGGAGGGATTTCTCAAATAGTTCATAAAAATGTAATCAAATCATCATAAGATTCTATGAAGCTATTAGACAAACTTTTTTATCACTCTGATAACTCCTGAACCTTATAAACTTGACTCTGTTCCTTGACTTATGAAATTAAGCAAATTTTTAGCTTTTTAACAAATTTAGTTGTATAATAAATGAATTATAATATAAAATTACATATATTATGTAATATATACAATCAGAATTCATAACTTAAGATTTTAGATTAAATTTCCTAAAAAAATCTCACACGACTGATTTACTGTCAATATTTCTGCATGCATTGTGATGAATTTGTCGCTTTATTATGACATTTTTCAGGATTTTATAAGATAGAATAAATTGAAAGAGTTCATTTCCAATTACCTCATCAAATGAAGGCACTTTCTGCGATGCAAGCATTAAAACGAGAGCACCCTGAGCTGCAAGTTTATTCTGCCCAATCATATATTTCTCATTATTTCGATCCCAACTCTCCGATGCCAACCTGGATAAGTTCATTACTCATTACCGTAATTAATCCACAATCATAGAAATCATAAAGAGAATAATCTGAGGAACACAATTGACTCAAGTTACTACAATCACTTTAAAGAACAGCGATAAATGCTATCCACAAAATAATTATTCAACAAACAAAAGCAGGATTGAAATTTTACAATAATAAGTCAATAGTAATTGTTATATTACATATATTATTAGCTTACAACGAAAAAAAAAAAAGAAAACAAAAGGCATTTACTCTCTACAAATTATGCTAGAGTTTTTTTCCTTAAATTAGAATGAATTTAGTTCCTTTTTTTGTCGTGAGAAGCAACCTCAATTCTTTTGATTGCTGACGAAAAGACTCTCAAGTTTTCATAACAATCTAATGTATCTAGATGACGTGTGATCTGAGGTAATAAGGCTCTTACCATATAATTTTCTTTTTCTTGTAACCAGCTGAGAGCTTCATACGCTCAGCAGTGTGCTTCAGTAGTTCTGGTACGTATTCTGTTCCGACGAAAAGCACCACAACACGAGCGCCAACTTTCTTATCCGGCTGCATTCTGCAGATCAATTACGATCCTAAGAAGTACGAACAAACCACAAATTACACATGACGATAAGTCATTAACGAGAGATGGGAGAGTGATGAAATGAAGTAATTTAACATTGTGCTTACTTTTTCACTAGGTTGTCGATAGATTCAACAAAACTCTCTCTTTTATTCTGTATACGTTCTTCAATCGCAATGCATATGCCTTTTTTTCGAGCTTCTTTCTTGAACGCATCAGCTCCTTAATCAATAAAAATTAGAACGGTTAGACACTTTCTGATAAACATGATTTGTAGAGATTTTTACCGAGTTCTCCATATTCATCAGCGGAATATACGAGGGAGACATACGTCCAATTAAATCTGATGGCTATTTCAACCATTGCCATTGCTTGATAATCATCTGATGGTACAGTCCTAAGGCACGAATTATTACCGGAATCAAAAGCACTACAAATCAAACCTAGCACCACCTTGCAAAGTACTCGAAACGACTTTTGTCCGAAAGATCAGCATTAGTGCTGGCTGGACTTACTTGCACTATTCGAAACAGCCTTAATAAATTAGCAACCTAAAAAAACATATTTGTTTAACAATGCAGAAAAAAAAACATCGAGTAAGATCAAGATATTTCAAGCATACCTGAACAGTTACTGAACAATAGCTAGCTCCAACCACAGCTACAACATTTTTCTTTTTGCTAGAACTTTTTGAGTGTGGATTACTCCCATCGCTGTGGAAAGGCATTAATAATTATTGAGATTAAATTGTAAAAAAAAAAATTGAAAAAAAAAACAAGTTGATGTATGTCATCAGATTTACTTGCAAACATAGTCGGATGCTTCTGATGATCCGATCATATCACGAACAAATTCCAAACTTTGATTTAGGGCATAAGCTGGATTTGAACAAGAGTCAAGAATCAAAGCGCCCTCAATATGAACTCTCATTAAATATGCATTAAATATAACTCATCATTAAAGAATTCTCTATGTTAAGATTTTAACTCACTAGTT
>KN716684.1:58701-80701 GCA_000816705.1 Dictyocaulus viviparus | reverse complement strand
CGAAAGCAGGATGAACGTTCATTGAGCACAATACAGCGCTCATTGAGCACAATACAGCGCTCGTTGAGCACAATACAGCGCTCATTGAGCACAATACAGCGCTCATTGAGCACAATACAGCGCTCGTTGAGCACAATACAGCGCTCAATCGAAGGTACGCTTGGCGTTTCTCGCATCACTCAGGTGAAAGAGGGAATGCGAAGTTCCGATCTACATCAACGATCAAAAATCAGAGACGCAGTCGTGCACACCAAGCTTTCGAAGATTAGGTGGACCGGACACGTGATGCGCATGGTTGATGACCGGTGGACACGAGCTGTAAGTGATTGGATTCCACTGGACATCAAACGCACTGCAGGAAGACCACCAGCCCGCTGGTCTGACCTCTTCACCAAGGCCCTAGAAAGGGATTATGATGCTCAACGAATCCCTAGAGCGAAAAGAATTCACTGGACTACCCTTGCGCGCGATAGGGAAAAATGGAAGTTTTACTGGTGCCCGCTCGACTTAGTCGATGATCAACGGGAATCCAGGTAATCCAGCTTATAGTCGCTTCAAAGGTAAAAGCAATAAATATTCTGTCGAATATTCGTACAATTCTTTCATACAGCAGTTGATTTCCAATGTCTATGAAATTAAATGTGTTGGATCGTGTTCAGTAGCCGTACGGTAAATCATACGATGAGTGATGAAACCTCATAGTTGAGTAAATAACACCATAATAATGTAAAAAACAAATGATGATGTATCATAGTATAACAAATATGTCTATAACCAGTTGTTGAGAACATGACACGATGCAACATAACAACATGACAAGATCAAATGATTATAAGAGGCTGAAATTAAATATTGAAGAATTATTCCACTACTTGTACTGATAGGCGTGCTAGTCGTATTCCTTCATATTATCTAGCATGGAGGATAACATTGTGATAAAGGTTAAGGCTTGGCGTAATACGAAGTGTAGCACAGATTGGTATTGATGGCGTAAATACTTTTACAATAGAGAGACGAACTCTTAAGTAAAACATTTTTAAAAGTTATTTATCTTTTCATGCTTACTTGTGTATTATCAAGCTCACTGCAGGAAGTTGTTATAAACGCATTATACATTGTTATTTGTTTACTTGTTACTCACGTTCACGTAAACAATGTTTGTGATGGAACGACAGCCATTTGTCACCGTAAAAGGACGGCATAATAAGCCTAAGAAGTCGAATGAACAATATTCGAGTGTAACAATAAGAATACAGTTTTAAAAGAGTTTATTTACAAAACATGCTACAACTACAAAAGTACCGTGTGGTAGGTGAAAGAGGCATATATAAACCTACATAATTAACATCAATATTACAGCTAACAATGCGGTTAAATGACTAATTGGTTGGATAAAGCTGAATTATTCACTATCATCACATCATCGTACTAACGACTATTGCAGGATATAGGATTTTTGAGGATATAAGTCGACATCTATCTAAATGCTAATCGATACCGTTAAAAACTGATTGACCGTAGGTCAAAATGATTATTTTATCATTGTTATGATTGCCCATGAAATTATATCACTCATAATCAAAGCAACTATCAAATACAATAGATGTTTTCCTGAAGCATTCTGCGTATACCTCGAAAATAAGTTCACAATTCAACTTAATATGCCAACAGGAATAATCTGCGATATAGTTTTTGTTATTTTCTTTCAAAACGAAAAAAAAAGACATACATGATCTACGATAGAGAAGTGTACAATCATGTAAGAAAGACAGCTATAGATCTAAGAATTGATGGAACAATCAATAATCACATACGAGAAACACATTACATTTCAAGAGTTTCATAGAGAACATTCATAGCTTTTCTAGACCATTAAGTATTGTTTACAGATTAATTACAACAGATAAACAACATCTAGTGTTGCTCACAACAGTTCTTATAAGCAGAAAATTCCGACCATTTTAATAAAGTTATTCATTTATTACGTAATTCTTCTGCTTTTCTTTAGAAACGTTTAAATCTCATCACCACATAATTCAATTTCCTTATTACATTCACTTATTTTTTTCATGACTTCATTCGTATCGTTTGCATTACCAGGTATATGTGTACTACTTTTAGTTTTAGGTGACTTATCGTCAACGACTTCTTTTCCCTCATCACCCTGTGTGCTCATCATCATACCAGTTTCAAGTTGCGTTTTCAAATATTCTTCCACAGCTTTCTTCACCTAGACAAATTTTTCTGACTCATGGAAAGAAGAAGCCGCTGATTGCAAAATGTAACTTGATAATAATAATGGACTAGAGCGATTTTCCACTTGTGCTTAAACTTGGATATCAGTATGTGTAAGGCCAAAAATATTCAATTACCTTCGATAAGAGCAGTTTGCTAAAGGATCTTTCTGCCAGAAAGTTTACTGAAGCCATTTACTTGCGAGGTTACGCTACACAACCTCAAGTGATGGGCAGTATGGGGGAAAATATTCAAGGGCAGACTAAAAGCGATATTCTACTTGCCTAAAGACGCGGTTCATCCGTTTTTTGTCCACTTATGGAACATTTGTGGTACGTTCACATTTATGTATACGTCCCGATGTTCATAGGTATGCGGATTGCATTCTGCATGTGTCACTTCAGCCGAAAAGGCTGCAGTTCAACGAGTAGGGTGCTCATTGGAAGTAGTCAGTGTTCGACACCAATAAATGAGCTTTATTCTTCTTTTGAATAGACTATCAAAACGCCTATGAATACCAGTATTCAGTTCTTGAAAGAGCAATTCATGCTGCCAAATTCTCATAAGTAAATTGGGTTGTTTGAACACGAGAAGACTAAGGAAGCGATCTGCATATAACGTAGAAAGTAGATGTCATAATCCATAAGGCATGCTTCGCCGCCATGACAAATGACGTCGGTGCTTCCAAATGGGCAATGAAAAATAGATCTGTGCTTTCTACTCAGACCTCTCCAACAACTACATGTCTACAGCCAAATTAATAAAAGAAACGTGAAATGCTTTTTTTCCTGAAGCTAATAACTCCAAAATCCGACGTACAGTTATCTCGGTAAAGAATTGTACAGTATCTAGAGCAAACAAGCCAACCAGGCAATTTGAGAAGATCACCAGCAGTTTTCATCAAAATACTGCCTCGAAACTTCACACGCTACCTCAAAATGCAATGTTTGAAGCCAACGGGTAAACTATGAGTACCGTGTTGCTGCCCAAAAACAAAAACGTCAGATTGGTAATCATTGCTCAATTCGGTTGCAATCTGCTATTTCGATTCTTTTCACATGGTGTAATAGTCGATGCGCCGAATTGTAGTGGTTTCAGTGATAGTGAATATCTTAACGCTCGCTGTGAGTAGTTTGCCACGCTAGTCTTTTGCACTGTTGGCCTCGAACTTGTGTAATGGAACTTCAAACTTGGGTAAATGAACCGTATGCTCGTTTGACGACGATACTGTAAAATAAAGAGTGAGCGAAGATCACGGCTGTCAGAAGGTTTTTGTCGAAAGCAGAAGCAGCGTATGTCCGTCTTATAATGACGATACTGAAGATTGGATGAAGATCGGAGAGTTGAGGGCGTGCCTTCGTCAGAAGCAAAAGTAGCTACACTAGGTGTAACCCGGTTAAGAGTTGACAGCCAGACCTCAAACTTGAGTAATTAAACTCTTATTTCAACGATACACAAAAAATTACATTACGACTAAAGCAGCGATAAGTCGAGAATTAAGACAATAAAGTTATTACTAATAATTGTACGAGATCTGTAATAGAATGATATAACGACAACCAGTTTAATGGCAAAGGTGGAAGACGATTGGGTAGAGCCATGAGTGAGAGTATGGAGGAGATGTTTACCGTAACTGCTTATATAGGGAGGAGGCGGAGACTTCGGTATTTGGAAATAATGTCCTTTTCTTTCCTTCAGCTAAGTTCGATTCCAAAAGGAAATCAAAATGACGAAATAATTATGACCTTTTATGAACCAGGATATTTGCACTTCCACTCCTCGGTCTCTCCACCATTTCTTACGATGACTCAGAGGCCAGAAATTAATATGATATATAATGTAACCTTCTTTTGCATGTAATTCGAGTAATAGAGTACATATTACTCGACAGAATATTCCTCATAAATTTAATATTCAAATTATGGAGACAACTTTTGTGCCTTCTCTTAGTGGCTATTTCTCCGCCCATTAATAATAATAGTAACACAGTAGCTCTTTGTTCCATCTAACGATTGAGCAGCATGGATGCTCAATGATGAGAATAGTTTTCAACATTCAATGATGAATATTACAATGCAACACAGTTTTTAGCAAACAGAACAGCTACGATTCACTTCAAATATAACGTGCTGAGCTCATTCGCAACAGTCTGTCTTGGTGGTTCATCGATTGAATGACTTGAATCCCACTACCCACTGCACAATCCCACTAAGCCTAAGCGAAAGGTTACATTTATCAACCTCGACAATTGGCAAATAAATAAATTAGTTAATATTTTCTTGAGCAAACCAGAGTTTGTAGAGCACATATCATTCAGATGGCTAATATTCCGACGATTTAGCCTTCTTCGAAACCCGAGAAAAGGCCAGATTTCTGCTAGCCAAACGCCTCCACTACTCAAACAGAGAACATTATCAAACCCATAAGAACACTTATATACTGTCACTTGATGAATGAGCTACCCTGTTGGTTCATTTGATTTCTGAACCATTAGTCTCTACTGGATCTACACAATAGAAGAATCATTAAAATGAGGTGAAATTATAAGAGAACACTTTTTCATAAACTTTCTGACATTTCCTGTTTGAGTAGTGAAGATATCTAGATGGGGCGGAATTGTGGAAAATCTGACCATTGCGGCTCTGAAGAAGGCTAAACAGCCAGCGCATCAGTCAATTAAATAAAGTGTATTTAACAACCAGGAGTTAAATCAAAAACAAGCAACGAAATCATAAATTACTTGAACTTTGTTCAGATAAAGCTCATCACCTCTACTCGTTGAACTGTAGCTAATTTTAAAGTTCTCTTAGCCAACGAGATTCATAATCTCCCCGAAGATTAATTAATCAGGAAAGAGCCTTATGACTTATATATTTGACCTTATGACCCTAAACTTCTGAACAAAAGTTCAACTTACTGCAGATCTCGTCTCGCTTTCATGCGTGTTTCTTCTTTTTTTCTTTTTCCTTTTCCGTTCGTTTCCCTTTAAAATAAATTACTCAGATATGTTGAGGAAGCAATTCAAGCGATAAGTGCATGTATTGAACTATACAAACCTTGGTCCGATTCGCTCGTTCAATCTTTTCATTTTCTCGCTCAATCTGATCACGCAATTCTAATTTTTTTCTGCGATTCTTCTGTCGCAACACGATGACGACAGCCATAATGACTGTTAATAAGACAAACAAAGAGCAAGCGACGCCGATTATTACATACTTAACGTTGTCAGAGTGTTTTCCTCCACTCATTTTTTTTCCGTATAGAACTGTTGATCTACCAAACGCAAAAGGCTTGAAATAAATCATTATAATATTTCTAACACACCTTTGATGTAAAACTAGAATATATTTGGTAAAATTTTTGTTACTAGGAAAACAGCATGTTCAGCCAATCTTGAAATATTAGTAGCACTATCATTTGAGGATGGAACTCGCGCTTGGGTCGAGTTGCAGGGTTTTCGTCGGAAGGTAGCCACTAAGGGTGGATCGTGTCGTCTTCATAGCAGACACAGGACTTATCTCCAACAGAGGTCTACCTGGCAAGTCCTGCCTATGTAGTACCAGGCCCTAGCCCATTTTAGTTAGATAGCAAGCATCGGTGCCAAGGTTGTATCCAAATTTCCGATACCAGCACCTACATTCTTAAAGCACAGTCTTCTAAGGTGATTAACTAGATTCTTAGAACTCAGTTTCCTGAGATGGCCAGCCAGCTACAATGATGTTGAGTCACAGTCCATATTGCGGTCGGTAGTAATGACCAAACTTGGCGAGGAAATTTTTCAGTCATCTTCCTTGCACTGGTCCTCAATATATACTAATGAAGCGTATAGCGTGAATGGTTTTTATATTCCTAGCTTATTTATCTGCTGCGCGTGAGCCCTACTATACCTCCCTTGCCTAAGGTTACTAAAACATTCTCTAACACACTAAAGCTTTCTGGAAATGATCGATTTTCAAAATAGAAAGGAAAAACCAGTATGAAGAGGCCACTTAGATCTCAGTATCAAATTAATCTTCACACGAAGGGAAACGTGAGGAACGAGGGCGACAATTTGCACTTTCAGAACACAGCAAGCAGCAGAATTCTAAGTGGTACGTTTCCTAATGGAAGCAACAAAAATTGAAATCGATATCTTTGAATTGGCTAAAACAAAAAACCTAACATCGCATCATAATAAAAATGAAATTGTGGCAAAAATCATTATGAGAAAACATTACAACGTATGGTTTTTGTTAGGAATTATAATACAAAATTAGAAGAACGTATAGTGAGAGTCATATTGGAATCGATGGATCGAAATGAGGTGAGCAGAGCGAGTCTGACAACGATCATAATAAAAAGAGTAATCTGTGGTTAGTATAAAATTTTGAAAGAGATGAGCAGTAGCGATTTGGAAAAGATTGCTAATCTCAAGTCACTGTATAGAGTAAAGTTGTATTCAAGGATAGAAAGAAAGAATAGATCCTTTGTTAGTCAGGATAGAAAGAAAATTTTCGGATTCCTTGCATATATAGTAAATATTTGTTCCTCTGCGCCAAAACAATTGTTTCAGTATAATGTAAGACCTACTCACGTTTTTGCCCTGTCAACATGAGACTTTAAATGGAACTACCCGAATAAAAAGATGACAAATTATAGTATGAACTGATTAATCGTATATCAGTAATCATATATGAGTAATAAATGTCAAGCTCATATTCCATTCCATTGTTTTCTTACTTGAGTTCAAAATTATGACTTTCATGACTAAGATATTAATGCCGTTACTTCGTGAGAAAGATCTTACTGCCTAATAACACTAGTAATGAAACTTCAGAATCTTCAGAATAAATGACTGAAATTTCTGAAGTATGCTGGCTTCTAAGCTCACACAGCGCGATCAAAGCTTAAGTAATATCAGTTATTTGTTAAGGATTTTCATTACACTTCTATTGATCTAAATCTGCTGGGGACGCATACGAGAGGCCCAAATGATACGCAGGCTTCAATACCAAGTATCCGGATTCAATCCTTACCCTGCCGTATAGTTCTTCCCTTATCCAAAATAACACACAGTCGTCACAATACTTATTCAATTTGGTTAACACCGCGGCGGCGTTGCCAGTTGCTGACCTTTGTTGATTGATGTCTTTCGGAAAGAAATCGCATTCCAGTTTCTAACATAACAACTAGATTTTGGAAAGATTTTGTAATTAACATGCATGAGGAATAGAACTGAATAATTCATCAAGCTTAACGGAGCACGGAAAATAACAACAGCGTGGGGACTACAAGAGGACGTATGAGACAACTAAGGCAGACATTCGGCTAGTCTCACAGAATGATTCTCCTCCACCAGAACGATGTAACACTCATTGCTTCCAAAAAATTAATGGAGAAAAATCATCTAGGGCTTCTATTGCGATTTCTTCGACAACCATATTCGAATGCTTCAATAGAGAAAAGATGCTTATGGTCTCCCGAACGTTCTTGCTTCCAAAATCTAATATTATCTGTCATCGTGAAAGAAATTTCTCAACCGAACATCCCATCCTGACAGAATTTGACTCGTATTTTTGATAAATCTATCTTCAGTCGTCATTAGTAGGCATGTGCATTTCTCGCACACTACCGGGTCAGATGCTAAACTCGGAATCAATAGAGAATTAGCATAAGCGTGTCGCTGCACTTTCAAAATGGGTGTAGCCGATGTAGCAAATTTTTACAGTCATGATACCCATAAAATTATCGCGACACGATTGTTCTTCAACAGTTATGCATGAACTTTGCTACTAAGATATCCCAATTCTATAACGATATCATAATCGATGTAAAAATAAAGGTTTTACAGGATTATACGACTTTGCCAAAATCACTCAAATGCACCCTTGCGAATACCACGCGTACACTAAAATACGTCCATATGGCAGTGAAAATCGTCGGTCACCAACTATTTTCCTATTATTAATAATGTCGTATTCTAATAACGGTGATGATTCTGAGTAAGTCGCAGTAATTGGAACCTCAAGCGCGACTTGAGCACGCACGTACGGTGTGCTTGTGTGTACAACTACAGCAATATCCGGTCTATTCTGCTTATCTATAATACTACAGATGCCCTTGATCTACAATCATTCATACTTTACTTATCTATACTGAGGTATTTATTATAACACACATCAATTAAAGCAAACCAGCATCGAGAATATGATTTCTATGAGAAACAGATCCTTTTATTACACATCATTAATAACTCTAACATTCAACAAGAAAAATATCCTGAATAAAGCTATGCCATCTCGATCGTAGAGTCAATATAATGAACGTCGTAACACCAGAGCTTAGTATCAGAAGATAAGGGGTTATATGACTAAGCAGAACCATGAGCCTACGATTTCTTTATCTTAAAGCACGCCTGTAAGATATTGTTCGTTATGTGTTAAAGAATTGTGTCCATTCCTGTCTACTACCTCTCAACCAACACTTCAATTCATCAACGGGAATCCAAATTAATATAAAATTGTGTAGTGACTTACGATCGGTTGATTCATTCTTTTCTAGCACGTAAACACATACTTGCAAATAACCTATCCGAACTACTTGCTATTTATGCCACAACAGAAAGCTCCTATTTATTATCACACGAAATAGTTCAGAAAGATCAATAAGCTAGCTTTATTTGCGTTTTTTACAAATAAAAAGTTCGAATACTTTTAATACAGCCCGATGCTGTACAACTGACAAATTGCATTGCCACTTCTACAAGCATATTGAAAAAGTTACGCTGGTTGACTATTTCAACACCTAGGTCGTATGCGAGTCGACTCAATACTGCACCCACTCGGTTCTCAGCAATTTTCAACTTGCTTGAATTCAAACTGCAGTAATTAGCATTTCTAAACGATCAAAATCGCCTTCATATTGTAGAACCCGCATCAGTAGCCTACACTAGATTCGAAACATAAGACATTTACGAGTCTGAAGTCAATAAAACTTTACAGAATGCTGCGAAACTTGACAAAACGTTACATACAAATCTACAAGTGACTTATCAAAGTCACTATTACAGCAATTATTAGATATAAAAATTTATAGTAACAACCAATTTATTCAGAACAGCCAACTTAAAAAATCATTTTGTGGGGATAGTCTCCTTTCCCCAACATGAAGCGCGATCCCAAATAACCGAAGAGGAATTTATGTTCGGGATGCTTTTTGATGGTATCCAGAATCGGTTTGTCCACAACCTTTTGATCAGCCTTTCGTTGTTCTGTGACCTAAAATGACAGTACCTATAATGCTAAGTATGAATACAGCAACTACTACGTGCCACAAAGAGCATCTTATTAATAAAAGAAACACTTTATGTTGTTTTTCAAGACCTCCGCGTTGTAAAGCAGAACTAAAAATTAGTTGATGAAGCATGCATACTAAATATACCTGATATTCAACCTTTCCAGCGGCGAAAAGGTTCTGTCCTTTTTTTCCCGGAAGTTTCTTTCGTTTGAAATAATCATCATTGATATGTTCTGGAACCTCAACGTTAGAAACATCTATCTTCGTCTTAGTAGCAATAACGAAAGCCTGTGCAATTCTTCTCAAAGGAAAATTGTTCAGTTTGTGTGGACCTGAAATAATAATTGTAAGAATTAAATATATAAAAAAGGAGAATGAAGGCTAGAAAGAACCCATTTAAAGCATACTTTGATTAGAATTCCAAAATACTTGAAATAATCAAAAATCTGATCGCCAATCAATAACCAACGAGTGAATGCCGGATATTGATTAGTATTTACCAACACTACTGGGCGCAAAAGAAACTACTTGAAACAAGCTAAGCGAACGAATAACCCTTGGTAGTGGATGTAACCAAGGTTTTACAAAATTTGAAGGGAAATGGATTCTCAAAAATATGAAAGAAATTATTCGGGATCTTTGCAGTATTGGTTTGAAAGTACGTCATACAAAAACAAAAAGAATGATTGTACTTGCCCATATATGTTCACTTTTCCATTTCTAACTGAAGAAGGCATAGAAATAAAATCAAATCATAATTTTCACGCATGATTGGGGTCATTGACGATATCCACACTGCTTTGCAGAAAAAAGGAAGTATACCACGTACGATAACCGTTTCGATAATGCAAATTTATTGTGTCAATAAAGTGGATATGGAATAGTACAAAATGACAAAAGGAGAATTATCTCGTAGCTTCATTGAAAGAAGCATTCAGGGTTAATTTAAAGGTCCCGTATGAAGCCAATTTTTCGGGCTAATTTGTGCTGCAAGTATTTTGCACAGCTTGACTGCGCTTAGAGTAATGAAAGCACGAATAGCTTATAGCCAAAATGATCCCTATGTTGAATCACTGCACGAATAATAACATCTGTTAAAGGGTTTCCAATTCTCGACAGCACTTTTTTACAGTCAGTCGTAAAAAAGAACAAAGTAATAGCGCATAGAGCAAATATAATGAAACGCAGAGGCAGGTCAGGCTCACCTGTAACAAGAAGAAGGCCAGATTTCTGTAACTGTTTCAGGAAAACAACCCGCTTTCCCTTATGACGTCCAGCAAGAATGATAAGAACGGTTCCTGGGACAATGCTCTTCCTAAGTGGAACTTTCTTGGGGCGACCACGTTTGTATTTTGGTACACTTCGTTGAAGTGGAAGTAGAAGTGACTGAATCACATTTGTATAAATCAAAGGGTTGCCGAGCATGTACGACACAGAGGTGAAGTAAGCGAGCATGAAGCTAAGCTACTTGTATAAATACGTCGCATATAATATTCGAGAGCGTCTCATCACTTCACACTATAGTTCTGTGAAGGAGAATAAAGGCGTCTCGGTGAACCACGCTTTAAAAAAGTTCATAGTCCTTAAATTTTATAACGAGCAACGTCAACATTACAAGATACATAATAGTACGGACCTTCGAAGGTTTCTTTTTTCCAACAACCTTTTTCGCTCCGCGCTTTAGATACATCCTGGCAGCAGAGAACCTCAGCACACCAGGTGAGAGATCAAAGTTACGACCAAACTTCACTGCAGTGCTTTTGCTCACCATCTCATGCCTGCGGTAACATTATAAAATTATTATTATAACACCGACTATATGAAGATACGGAAGAAGCAAAGTCATTGCAAAACCTTTATATTTTGTATCGCTAAATATTAATAGCATGTCATAACAATTGTACTTCATTACTTGGCTTATCATAGAGGGACAGATTTCCGCACATAGATTAAAAGTATTACTACGGAACACCATTCTTAACACCACTACTATCGTAAGAGTAGCGCAAAATTCTCAGCAAGTTACTAAATAAATACAAAATTGAAGCATAAAACCACTAGTTGTACATCATCTAAATTTGGAAGAACATAAAGCTCAATGTTGACCTCTTAATAATCTCTTAAATGTCTATCACTACTACAACGATAAACTTATTAAATACAAACCTTCCCAAAGAATCCAGGAAAAAATGTTCAATTAGTAGTTACTAAGTGTTTAACGGTGTATTCAATTTCATTCGTATCAGGTACATTCATCAAAATAGCCCTCGTCCTTTAAATCAGACTTGAGCAATTTTGAGCTTGGTAGCATCAGGGTTATATAAGATGTAGAGCTGATATGACCTTTGTTTTTCAACTCAGAGTTGAACAATTTTTGAGTTGCTTAGTGGTTATACTTGGTCTGTTTTGCCTATTATATAAAGTCAAGCGAACTTATAACTTCGTTTAACTGTTTCTGATTTTTGATAACTTCTTTTCAGTTAGTATACTTCAGCATCAATCCGTATGAGTCGGCATTGCGATGATCGCTGAGAAAGATGTCGATGAAACTCATTTTACACCAAGAGATTACCAGGTAAAGGAAAAGTCTTAGCATTATCTCGGCGTATTAGTTCTCTTGTTCTTTTTGTTTTTTTTTATTTTTTATTTTTTTATTTTCTATTATTCTATTTTTGTTTTTGTGCTTTTGTCGTTGTATGTATCATTATTCTATTCGTTTGTTTTCTTGTACTTGTCAGTCTTACGGGAATTTTAGGTAGAACTTCTTGACAAAGCGTGCAAGCGCAATGTTATCGTTCAACTAGGTACTGGCGCTGGAAAAACGTTTATAGCTGTGTTGCTACTGAAAGAATATGGACTTCAAATATTGCCCCCGTATAATGATGGAGGAAAACGAGCATTTTTCGTCGTGGATAAAGGCATTCTTCTTTATACATTCTAGAAATACGTAACCTTGAAACCTTGAAATTTATATAACGCAAATCAAAGCTAGAACTTGGAAAGAACACCCAACTCGGTATATGAACAAACTTGTAAGGAAACTTGACGTGAGTATACGTTAATTCTTGAATAATTCTTTGCTGGCAGTGCTGCGAAATATTACAGCTGTAGTAGCGAGGTTGACTGATGACAAAAATTGTAGAATTGAAGTGCATTTAGAGTTTTCATGCAGAATACATTGACAAGTGTAGCTTATTTCTTACTTCCAAGTGTTTTTTACATACTCATTTGTTATCTGGTAGTCAGATAATCAGTAATAGAAACCAGATGTGTTAGTTCTCAATGGTTGCTGCTAACCAGGGCGTGAAATCTATCCAGTTGTTAGAAGCAGTTAAATTAACGTACATCGGAAATCTGTATAACATATCCATATTTATCATTTTGCTCGCAGTATCTTCAGCCCCACAGGTTGTGTACTGCTTTATTCAACTCCTGCCAGCACAATCTTGAGTTGAGAGCTTAGTATTAAATGTAAAAATTGCTTATAACGATTTAGAAACTTATCGGTAGTTTTTTCTCAGGTAATTTAAATATCCTTCCATTCTTGCGGGAGCTTGTGAACAAATATAAGAACGTTGGTCTCAAAATGCATACTGAGTTCACACTATCATTTTTATAGGGATTCTATAAAGGTGTGGTAGAGTTTGAGAGGAATGTAATTATTGGTATTGGCTTATGAAGTAACTAGTAAATAATATAAATGTTCATGCGCCTTTCTTTCCTTCATTTATTTTTTAATCAAGCTACGAATTTTAATACAAAGCAAAAATCAGTGCTTAAGCAAAAACCTTATGTTAGTAACAGTATTTCTCTGAGTTGTTATCAGTAGTGAACCATTAGTGCAAATTGCTATCGTTTTTAAGCCAAGTAATTCTGAATTTTTTATTAAAAGTGAACTGTTTATAACGGCAAATGGCCGCCCATAATAAGAGCTTGTACTAGCGCAATTATTTTGGCAGATAACTTGTTTAGATAACAGAATAGTGCAATGGAATTTTCTGAAATGGTTGCTCTGCACCATTCCAAAAATGTGCTATATAAGACAGCTATATGCTTGACATTTCCATTGTTGGTTTTTTTGCAAAACTAGAAAAGAAATTATTGGCATGAGAAAATATAAGTGTTGAATGGGTTAAAATGATGCATACGTAATTAATTGTCATGGGAAAATCTTTACTTTATGATTGCGTTCCATTCGATCAGTTTGAAGGAATCATACACGTTTAGCGGTTAGTGAGAGGTTCTAAAATATAATATGTAAAGTGTAAACTTTTCTTTAATGAACTTCCTCATTTCGTTGTGTCGTCAAGTTGGCTATTTGTGTTTCTCTTTCCATGCACATATCAAATTTTATCACTATTACATTTTTATAAAGTCTAAATTACATAGATAAACTTCTTAGTATTAGAAGAATTCAGTACCAATATATGGAAGTACATATATTGGTATGTATGTTATGTTAATATGTTATGTCATATATGTTTACCTACATTTCGAAGCAGTGTAACACATAACTACTTTGAAAGTGCTTTGGTTTCCATTGTATAAGTAATCCATCGCAATTGAACTAGGAGGTTTACCAGTATTAGTCAGAAAAATTAACGAAGATCAGAAAGATCAATGTCAAAGATTCAAAGAGATTAAGATTAAAAGATATGATTCATATTTTATCGATTAATATTTTTTATTTCTTTGTCAATCAGTTTTTTCACCTCGAACTCAAGCGTCTACTTTATCTTTAATTAGTATCTTCAATTCAGTCTTTTCACACATTTTGTAGCCAACAAGCATGCTAACTTTGCTATTTGTGGTGAAGTTGATTGTTATTTTAATGTCATCATTATCATTGTGTTATCTTATCCTTGAGAACAAATTAGATTTATTACATCGCTTCTTTTTCTTCCGCAGTTCTCAAACTGTTGAATGCCATAGTTTTCTATTCAATGTATGGTTGGGCTGACGGTATATCCGATAGTTTTCAGCGCGTATGTTCACCATTTGGATTTTGATACAGTTATTTTAAAAGGTTTTAGTATTAGCAGGTGTTCAAACTGGTTGGAATCTGTAAGCATTGGTTACACTTGCGTTGAAAATTGGTAGAACAAATTGTATTAAGTGGATTTATGAAATATGCAGAGCGGAAAATTGAGCTGAATTTGGATGCTCTGTAGGAACTGTCAAAATATTGTAAGAATTTTATGCACTTCGAAGACTTGTACGAGAAAATGATCTGTTCACTGACCATACCTTTGCTTGCTCCAAATTATTTGGCCATGAAATTTCTTTGGCATGGATACATATTTCAAGTATAATTGTTATTTATTCAATGAAACCAACCAAATAAGCACCATGATGTTGAATTTAATTAACATCATCTCAATCAAGCTGGATATGATGGTGTTACTGAATATGTTGTGATAACTTTTTTTTTCTACAGCACATAAATAACTTGAAGAGATCGTTACATAGTGAATCAATGAAATATTAAGAATCCAATGTTTTGTAGAGAAAGTGTTCATGAAACGATACAACATTGCTGTTTTTCTAAATTTTCCTATTCCAAGTTATGAAAGACTCAAAGAGATGATTCACAGTGGTACATTGCTGTGTTTTTACCAGTGCATTATGAAATAGTAAGATTTTTTGGTACAAAATTCTCGTTTTTCGTGGCAAAATGTTTTTGGATTTCAAATGAAATAGGCTTTGGAATTACTCTTGGAATATGATATGATGTTATGAGGCAACGTGCGTAATTTGTTTACTATTTTTAAATTTCATATGCTTGAATATTGTCGTAATGATTCCATAGTATTATGTGTATGGGTGTTTATCAATTGTATTATATTTTTATTCATTGTATATAGATCATTGTAGTTGTGTTCATATGAAGTCATATGAAAATGTATAAAGTTTAATTACTTCAAAACTTTCATTTGTGTTCTTTTTTTAAGTTGCTCTTGTGGACCAACAAGCCGAACATATTAAACGTCATACAACGTTTAGTGTTGGCAAAATACACGGGAATTTGAACATCGATTTTTGGAATAAACAAAACGAGTTTGATGAATTCATGTGTAGACACAATGTAAGAAGGAATCAGTTTATTTCTTAAAAGTATTCGTACATGAAAATAGGCATTCATTTTAAATCTAGTGATTCATACGCCTTCAATTTAGGTGGTAGTAATAACTGCGCAGGTCGTTTTGGATCTCATAGATCATGCATATTTGAAAATAAAGAGGCTGGCACTGATAATCTTTGATGAGTGTCACCATGCCTTAGGCATCAAACATCCTTACCGAATAATTATGGATCGTATAATGCGAGAACCAAAAGGTATAACATTGTGTTGAAGTTTACTTTTGAATAGACGTTTGGTTAATTAAAGTAATATGTGGTATGCAGATTTTCAACCTCGAATTTTGGGCCTCACTGCTTCACTGATCAACGACAAAACACCCCCAAATCGGTTGGAAGAGAAACTTTCTAAATTAGAACGCGTATTGAACAGTGCTATCGAAACAGCTTCCGATCTTGTTGCAGTGGGATTTTTGATGTTCTGTCTCGTACTGAATTTCGAATAAGATTACCTGTTGTGAAGTTATTTATTAAGGTTTCGAAATATGGATCTAGACCAAGCGAAATTGTGGTATCGTCGTCAAGCTATGAGTTGAGTGGTTCTTGCGGAGGCGATATACTTCAGATATTGGTTGGTTCATCGGGTTATATATAAATTGCTTGAGTAGTATGTTATTCATGAATATTTTGAGGAGATATGGCGGAAATTTTGCTCTTCTACCCAAGAGTTTGATCCAAATTTCGATATTGATCCTCGAAAACCTATTCAAGAAGCTTTCAGCAGGACGTTAGCTGTACTTCGTCAAGTTGGACCTTGGGCTGCATGGAAGGTTGCTCTTTTACATAACGTATATTTGTTTATTTATTAGAACTTTTTAGTCTGATTTTTAGGTGTCTCAAATGTGGGAAAAGGAGCTACATAAACTGACAAGGCAGTCTTTCCTTCAGGAAAAAACAGTAGATTTTCTATTAATGGGAGAAACGTGCATGACCATTGTTCGAAAAATGCTGGAGCCCAAGGTTACGAATATATGATGACTTTTTTTTTGCGATTTTCGAAAGCTTTATATCTCCGTTTTTAGCAACATTCACATATAATATGAGATTGTTGATGGCGGCTTTTTTCATTAATTTTTTTTCATCAATTTCGTTATATGATTTGTTTTCCAGATGAGATCGATAAGGAGCTTGGAGGGACTGAAGCCATATTTACCTAATAAAGTGGTACGTTTGATAGAAATCTTATCCTACTTCAATCCTGAAAGTAGAACAACACAAAGTCCTCTCTGTGGTATCATTTTCGTCGATCAACGATATGTTGCGTACACTCTAAATGTAAGTATGTTTTATCTTTCAGTATTTTTCAATTTCCTTCTTTACCTGTATCTATTGCTTTTTTTACACATGGGAACAACTAATTTTAGGTCCTGTTAAAACATATTTGTCGATGGGAATCTAGATTTAAATTCATTCAGTCCGATTTTGTAATTGGATTTAGTGGTGGAAGTTTTGCTTCAGATGACAGTCAAGGACTTCATAAACGTCAAGCTGATGTGTGCTACAATATTAAAGCTTTTATTTCTCTTCATAATTAATGTATCTATTGGCTTACTCATTGAATCAAATGTATAGTTTTCAAGTACTCGCAACACAATTTTTCTTTCAACGCTCTCTACAGGTGATTCGTCGTTTCCGTCAAGGGAATCTTAACCTTCTTGTTGCGACGAGTGTTTTGGAAGAAGGAGTTGATGTATGCCATTGCAATTTGGTAATAAAGTTCGATCGACCGATTAACTACCGGTCCTATGTACAGGTTTGTTGCCGTTACTGTCATTCGTTCATTATTTTCGGATAAAAAAAAGTAAAATATCTGTCATGCATGGCGATTTTTCAAACTCATAGGCTGTTTTAAACGCTTTTTTTTATTAATATTCCGAGTTTTTGATATATTGGCTTTATATCCTTTAATGAGAAGTTTCCTCAGTACTCAAATCATTTTGTGAACTGTGAATGTTCAGATGTGTGATATCATTATATGTCATTTGTATTTTCGCTATGGAAAATATACTACTTTTTAGTTGTTAGCATAATTATTTATATAAGTTCTTGGATGAATTGTCGGCTTCTTGCAATACTTTGATTCGTTCCGTCTTTAAACAACGGTCCTCCATGTGTTAGTCATGATCTTCGTCAGGTACCAATAAGTTCGTTTATCTCGTGGGTTTTCGTTGCAGGAAAACGTTTGTCTTTCTTCTCGATTGCCATTTTATCATTTTTTCTTTCTACCTGTCATTGACTTTTTTCATAATGTGACTAGCATATTTATGCTTCGTTTTTTTCTTTCACGCATTGTTCTGTGTTCTCTAGACGAATCATATTCCGGTAATCTGATCGGTGTTGTCCGGCCTTATGTTGTGTTCGCGACCATATTTGAAAAGATACGGTATCGCCGCTTTAAAGGTGCAGTTTGTGAAGTCCTAGGTGTGATTAAAGAGTCAGGCTATGTCTCAAACCTAGAGGAAGCACCAGGGTAACCGTAAGGTTGATGGATTGCGTGTTTTAAAATACATTAAATCATCAATGATTTTTTTGAAAGATGCAACCCTTACACATCTCCGACTACATAGTTCGTCCTTTATATCGTTTGACATGATCAGTGACACACTTCATATACATTCAAGCCTTCTTCAGTTGCAGATCTATGAGTTTTCAGAACTTGAATTTCTTGAATTTCTTCTTAAACTTGGTTTTCTTGTTTACTTATATCGTTATATTCTCTTTTTTTCTATTTCGTTGAATTCACTCAGCATCATCTTTATTTATTCTCTATACGAAAATGAGACTGTCTCTTATACGAAATGAATGTTTGAAAGGAATTTTAGAAAATTTCATAAATTATAAAGAAACCAGATCTATTTGTAAGAATGGGGTCGACCTCTATCGTTCGGATAGACGTTTCTCACCTCCATCGACGACATATTTTTAACATGGAACATGTTTTCAGAGCAGATATGTTGTAGGCAAAAGACTACCGCAAAGCATGCTCCATTCCTACCTAAATCTCTTAATATAAAGTTTTCAATCCTAAGATTTTCGCTTTAATCATGAACATCGTAGCATTGACCAATGACATATGTAGAATTTCCTGTTAGTCGACAATAATAAAATTTCGTTTCATTAGTGAGATGACGCATATGATTATTGTTTCGTAACTAACAATTAGTACTTCAAGAAAAATTTGTTTTCTTGTGTTTCTGGGCAACGTAATCAACTTTGCTCGTGTCTCCTTCCATCTGCCAACCATGTGTGTGCCTACTTTCCGATCCTATAGAGTTTTTGTTCATCACTCCCACTCTCGCATTGAAGTCCGCTACAACAAATTTGTAAAAGTATTCTTTGTTTTGAACAACTTTTCGCAATTGATTGTAAATTTTGTCTGTTCTCATCTGCTGCACCAGTTGCTGAGTAACAATAACATTGAAGATGCAAATTTTTTTATGACGCTGTGGTTGGAGACGGAGATAGCTAAACGAATAGGTAAAATCTCATTAGGGTCGATGAGATCAGATGGACAATGAATGGATGTGCGAATGTGCGACAAAGCCAACACCACCAGCGTTTTGTATAGGGACCTTTTTTCACGGATAAAAAAGACTCCTTTTGGTTGTCTGATGGCGGTTGCTCCGCTCTTTATTTCTGTAAAACTATTACGTGAAATTCTATGCGTTTTGCAGCGTCAAAAAACAGAGATGACGCCTTAAGAGAATGTTTTAGTAATGTATGTACAAAGTAGGAAACATTTTCTATGGCATGTTGCGGGCATGTTTGTTAGATCGGTTCCGACATGACGTTTGGCCAGATATCGAATCGACAGTCATTGGTTGTCTTATCGGCCGACGTCAAAAACGGCGGAGCTCAGCGTGTGAGAAACTGATGCTAAAGTTTTGCTAATGTAGCTTGAAGGTGAATGCATCGTAAAGGTTAAGAGGTGCGTCGTCTTGGATGTGTGTGTATTAAATGTTGTAGCGATGGTGAATATAGTGGCCGACTGGGTTGCAGCCGTCTTCAGCAATGTTGATTTAGTAGATTATAAGGAATAGACTCATTTGTGCTAAGAGTGATGCTGCCACGTGGGACTTGAGAGTTGTTGGATGCCAAGTTGATGTGTACGATTGTTGAGAAGAACGATAGTTCTCTTGTAGTTGGCTACTCACCTCAAACTTGGTTAATTAAACCTTTATATAAATACATGTCAATAACACCATAACTAATAAAATTATTAAGAAATAATGAATGGTTCAAACAATACAGTACAATATAAGGTGATTGCAGTGTAATAAAAAGTGTATGCTAGACAAATCTATCAGACAGGAATAAATACCATTGCAATCTGGTTATACGTAGGAAAGCTTCGATGAATTATGCATATATAAAGAGTGAGGAAGTCTTATTATTCAGTGCATAAGAGCGATATGAAAATATTGGGATGATATGAGTAGAATATGTTATGAACTAACTAATATCGCATGAATGACTAATAACGTGTTGCGACAGCGTGGGCGTGTGTTAGTAATTTCGTAGAAGATTGGCGGTGGCTAATGAGAGGAAGCTATCTCATTCCCGGCATGGTATCGATCGATCATCGCGGATGACCGATCTATCGATTGGTGTATGTTAATAGGTAAAAGAGAGAGATTTTAGTTAGAGAGGATAGATTTAGTGATTTAAGGATAGGAGAAACCCTCTGTGGAGTAGTGGATATTTTTCTATATAGCTTTAGCTCCCGGTATCCTTGTCTTCACTATAAGCAGTCACCAGAAAATAAGTAAAACCTGTCAAATCGAAGATTAATAAATATATTTGTGTATACTCTCACATCTATGGGTCACTCTTCAAATTAAAAATTTCATTTGTCTTACTGCGGCCAGACTATAATATTTTGCTTTTTAGAAAGTCATGTCTTGTGTTTCATGATTTTCGAAATTGCTGGTCGGACTCTATGCACCTGTTTTAAGACTTTTCCCTTCTGCTTTTTCTCAATAGGAATTGATTAAGATCTTTGACTAATGTGCGATTTATCATCATAGCTCATTTTACTGACAAAATTTATGCTTTTTTTCTCTCATATTCAGGTTGAGGTCTAAATCAAGTGCATGACAATGAATCAGAAGCAACTTTACCCCATACTAATATAATTCGGTACTGTTTTTTAGTCTAAAGGTCGCGCTCGTAAGCGAGATGGTACGACGAAATACTTCATATTAGTTGATGAAGCTGACGTGACTAAATGCTCAGCAGATCTCCGAGACTTTGTTCAAATTGAAAAGGCAAGCTCTCGTGTCGTTGTCATTTTGGGCCAGCGATATTATCGATCTATATATCTTCTAAGACTTATACAGGAACTTCAATATTGAATCCGTTCTAGATGCTCTTATGTCGTTTTCGCAATGTTCATAATCCGAGCGGAAATGTAGAAGATGAGCTAGATGTTGCGGCAAATGTTGATAGTCGAATTCCTCCTTACGTTGTTCCTTCTACTGGAGCACAAGTCTCCCTATCGTCTGCTATAGGGCTTGTCAATAGGTTAGATAATTTGCTTAAATCTGTCAAATTAAAAGACTATATGAATGTTTCAGATATTGCGCCAAGTTACCATCCGATATATTCACACGTCTTGTACCTCAGAACCGTTTGATCCCTGTGAATAGTTCCGGTCGTACTTGTTATAAAGCTGAACTTTTGCTGCCTATAAACTCTTCTGTTAAGAAGCCAATTGTGCTCGAAACACCATTAGAGAGTAAAAAGCTAGCACAAATGGCAGTGGCACTTGAGGCAAGTTGTATTATAACTGACGTTTTCAATTGTAGATTATTTAGTTGCTTGTAACACTTTAGTCATTTTCATAACTATGCTACTACTACACGTTGTGAAGACGTTATAAAGTGTAAAAATTTTAATTACGTACTATTTCACGTAATGCCGAAAAAGGTTTCCTTTAATTTCAGGCTTGTCGGGTTCTACATAAAACTGGTGAATTAAATGACAATCTATTACCAGTGGGACGTGAATCAATTGCTGATTTACTGGATGAGGATCCTGATGAATGGGCACCTGGAATATCTGCGAAAGTAGGATCAGCGAGAAGGAAGCAGTTGTACGACAAAAGGGTATAGGAGTGGTGTAGTTATTAATTATACATATGAAATTTTTTTACGGTCCTTAATTACTCTCCTTTATATCGAACATACGTTAAGGATAAATGAATAACATACTGTAATGTGAGCCTGATAGTATTCTAACTTGAAACTCTGTGGTTAATTTAGAGTTGAGTTTTTAGTGTGGTAAATAACACGATTAAACTGTGATCGTATACATGATTCATTATATATATATATATATATATATATATATA
>KN716684.1:14728-36685 GCA_000816705.1 Dictyocaulus viviparus | reverse complement strand
AGTTTATTTTATGCTTTTTGTTATTTTTTTATATCCTATGTTTAGCGGTGAAATATAAAATACATGGTTTCCCATTTGAAAACTCAAAGGAATTATAAAAATAGTATCAATAAAAAAAATTAGAGTTCAAAGAGCAAGTGTACTTTGAAAAGGATGACTCACGAATTTCATTTATTCCATTTTTGTTCATAGTGAATTTAATTAATGCTCATTTCAGTTATGCTTTTACATTTTAATAGTCTTGCGAAAATTTATGCTAATCATTCTTTTGATATTTCAATTTTTCATAGAAATGTACTTTACAGTTGGTTTCACCACGAGTGAGAAAAAAACAACTGAGTGACGAGATGGGTTAAATATTCAGCATCGGAATAATTTTCTGCCAATCCTCTCCTCGTATAATAAAATGACAAAGCTTTTTTTTGAACACATTGACCGAGATCGCTCGCCGTTGAAGTACTTTGAGTCAACACGAGAAGAAGATTTGAACGGAAATTAACAAGATACTTATGTGAACAAGATAATAGTAATAAGATAACTGTTGGCGTTGATCAATCCCTTGTAGCGAGATGCACCAACGCATTCGTGTTCAACGTGGCAAATCGTGGAGGTGGTTGAATGCGTGCCTGGTTTATACAATGACTTGAGTTGACCACTCTTAACCAAGTCAGTACTATTTATCTTACCCAGATTTCTCTGGTAGAAATTTACCGACTCCGGAGGAATGGCGGACTCGGTAGACCTAGGGGGCGGACTCGGTAGACCTAGGGGGCGGCCGCGAACTGATTCGGCGGACCGGCGTGTCACTGCGGCACCTCTACCACTGAGCCATGTTATTAAAATTTATTCACGAACCCGTTTAAAAAAATAGATTTATACGAATAACGTTTCCTTTATTTTAATGAAATTCAAAAATTTGTGTTCGTATATAAATTTCTAAATTCTCATGGTTAACCACTACTGGAAATAAAGGAAAGGCAATTTGTATAACATTTTGAGTTTAGTTCAGCGACGTAAAAGATGTGATGAATGAAATGTGATTTGAAAGAGTGAAAAATTTGCTCAATGAGTGATTAAAATTCGAACTGGAGACTTCGTAAGGACAACGAGACCTCGGAGTGCTGCGCTGTGCAGACCGTGTACTATTAGATGATTCATTCGTCATCAATAAACTATCAACCAACTAATTCGTCTATCTTTCAATCTTTTTTTAGATTACACATGAAAAATTGAAAGAAACAAAGGTGTTGTGGAGCTGTGAATGCAGATGATGAAAATTTCATCACAACAATTGGTGTGACATAATGAAAAACGATAAAGTATACGTTTCATTCGGTATTGACGTGTTTCGTTAGAAGTGCTTTCGATGAAATATCGATTTTTACCTCTGCTTTCTTAAGAGTTATCATATCGACACTGTCGTTTGATGAGAAACTATAGACGGAATGTTCATGGTTATCGTTCAAGGTTACCGATGACTACGAGCGACACCTCAAACCGGCTAATAAGTTAAACTGAATCATATCGTTGCTGATGGTCTATTACACTATCTCATCTGCCATCAAAAACTAATGACTTCTATATTCGTACCATCATAATACACTTCACTTCATTTCCTTATCATTCACAATAATTTTCGTTCAGTTTCGTAACAAAGATTTCGAATCACACTGATTTTTACGTTCATCTATTTCACAAATGATTAGAATTTAAATTTTCTAACAAAAATCTAATAAAGCCGTTAAAAATTGGACTCGCGTCATATTCTTAAACTCAATGGAACTCAATATCTTGAGTGTAACCTTGTTTAGCAATACTCGAGGTTGGTAAACAGTGTTTTATTGAAACGACAATAGAACACAGAAACAGGCATAACGTTTCGGCATAATCGCCTTCATTAGAGCTTAAAAAAAAGTCTGTGTCAAATGTATGGTCTATTCAATCAAACACTATCGTTAATCCTGCAATAGAAAAACCCTAATCTTGAAATCGATGAAACTCAATTTCAATTTGTTCCAGGTGGAACAAGCTTCGCATCTTCTCGTGATCGATCAGCTTTTGACAGATTAATTTGAGAAAGCATAAAATATTGACTTGATGTCGTTCATTCGGTACATGACGTCATAGAGGAATGATTCGTGTTATTTCGACGACTCATGAAATCGAAGCTGTAGCTCATCCAACAAGCACTGAGCAACATCAAAACGTCACATACACTTTTTCATATCAGATTACTGTTTCTATTCTTCGTTTATCGTTCTTATCACTAACTTCTGACGTAGAGCGGAATGAATACAAGCTACTTTTCTTTAATTGACGTTTCATAATTGGTTTGACGGTCATAAATCAACCAAGGGTGTAGTTGTTCTCGTTTCTACTAAATCAAACTAAATGCTTATAACTGACAGAACCGATTCCCATCATCGACGGCTGGCAAATTTCAGTCTCGTTTTCGTTTTTCACCTCCATTCATTTAATTTTGAAACGCCTTCCAAGGTTTTCCTTTGATTAGAATCTTCGAGAAAATTAGTTTTTGCTAGCTTCTGTTTAAGAGCAGATATAAAAGTATCGTTATTATGTCGTAGAACTTAAGCTTTACCCACCTCATTGAGGTAAAATATTTCGTTTGTTTTCTGAAAAAAAAAAACTAAGCATTATGGTTCTAACGAGCTTTGATGATGAACTCAACAGCTTTCATGCTAGAAAAATACTCATAACTCATTGAAATTATATAAACAATATCACCTGTTAAATTTCCACTAAACGTATTCGTTAATTTTTGTCATGAAAAAAAATCTGCACATCATTCAAATGTGTTAATGTTGAACTTGAAGAAGAATATTTAATTCTATCAAGTTTTTGATCTCACCCCTTGTTTTCCTAAATGCTAAGTGTGAGTTTTGTGAAGTTTTCAATTATCTGAAACATGACCTTGCTGATGAGGTGATGTCATAGGTCAGCAATCTAATAGAGTGTTACTAGACGTTAAGATTCAGAAGAAGAATTCAAGAATGAACTGTACGTTGTTGAACACCATCAACAAAGAATTCACAGTAGCATTCGGCGCAGACAGTCTTATATGAGACAGATTTTAATGTCCGTTTGTGTGATATCGTTCCGATATTGATGTTTTTAAACTGTGATGTTGTGTTCGAACTCACTCACACTCGACCTGTCGATGTCATCGTTTTGTGCTGAGTCAATCGTTCATGAAAGCTTCTTTCTTTCTCATAATGCAATAATGATAATAATGACATTAAATAGAGAAAATACTTCAACGATGAACTCATTATTGAGTTAAATTTTCGTTGAAGAGTTTTTTCTTCGATCATGACTTGATTTCGCAGAATATGCTAAATCGATTCACTACTTTTGTTTGCTCTCAAGCTTCAGGTATATAATGATTTGCTTGCAAACATAATATAATGTCGAGGGGTAGTCTGTTTATTCAGCTCTCAACCACACAAAGAAGTTATGTCCATGTGATTGGTGGACATCGGAAAATGTCAATAAATATGATGACGAAATGAGTCACATACAGTTTTTTCATCCTGTTATATCTAGAAAAAAAAAAGTTCAATTATTGCTACTACCTCTCCATTTATCAATAATGAACCACCGCTTGATGTAGTGATAACTCATAACTTAACAACTCATCAATTGTCATTTATAACACTCTGATTGGATTAAGGTATAAAATCCTCATTCCCGAGTCAACATAACACTCATATATGAAAACAATGCTGTTTATGGCAAATAGTACTCAGCTTACAACGAATAGAAATATGGTATAACTGGGCAGATTATAATTAATAACTGTATGGAAATGCACGAACATAGATGAGGTTTCGATTAAGGTATGACAAGGAGATCACATGTGGAGATCACCTTATCAGTATCAGATTATGAAAAGTACCACAAGAATATCTACTTGTTCACTAATCTGAATTGCTCTATCTTAATCCTCTTCTGATTCAGATTCACCTCAAAACGTCCCTAATTTAATATGCACTATGCTATATCTGTAAACTGCTGGCATGATATGATCACTCCGTTGCTCCTCAAATGACCAATCGATTCATGCAGAAATCAAAACTGCTTTACTTTACATCATTTTTTTATTTAATTATTCAAATATATTACAAGCTAAAAATGAGCACATATTGCCAATTACTTTACAAATATTTGTTCTTATTTTGATAAGATTTCTATGTTTGTGATTTACAAATTATTTTTACAATAAATCAAAATATAATCTTACTTCAATTCTGAGATTCTAGTCAGGATTCGTAATGTAGAAAGGAACAGCGAGTTTTTTAAAGTTCTTTTTTTTGTCGACAATTAAAGACTGTGACACGAGATGAGCTTTAGAGGTGATCGATTCCAGTAGGACTCGCCTACGCATTCGTGTTCAATGTGATGTCGTGCAGGTGATTGAATGCGATCCTGGTCTATACATTAACTTGAGTTCATCACTATATAACAAATCTGTGCTCTTTATCTCACTCTGATTTTCCTCATATTAATTTACAGAGTCCAAAAGAATAGCGGGCTTGATAATCTTAGTGTCAGCCGGAAGCCTGCTTACACCGATTCGTCCCTGCGTATTGCTGTGGCACCTGCACCACTACACCACGCACCTTCAACTACAGGATTAATGAGTAGAATTTATACTTAACATTTTCGAGTATTCTATAGTAAAGCGTAAAGATTTCAATTCGGGAGTTTTTAAAATATTCAATCACTTTCCTTCTCTTTCTTTTCTTTCTTTTCTTTTCTTTGATTCGTACCGATTTCATTCCTTTTCATACCAGCTTTATAATGCGTCGTAAGGATTTGAACCGATGATGATTTGTTCATGTCTTCTGAAACTGAAGCGTTTAATCATTGAAGTGAGTAGGTTTTCGTTTCTAAACAGATTGACACTAGTTTACACTGAGTAGGGATAGGATGCTTAAGATTTGATCGAATGAGGAAACGACCTTACAATCCTATATGCTCAATGCAGCACTTCTGACAAGAGGATTACAGATGTTTTCAATTTTACCCTAGCTATATCAGTCAACGGAAAGCTTTGATCATAACTAAATCAATAGAAAACGAAGGAAGTTCATCTAAATGTTCTAAAGGTACTTAAATCTTACAGAAAATTAAAACAATCCAAATATTTTCCTCAATGTTGTCGACGATGATTTTGAGGAACAATTCGAATTCATCATCTTTACTCATGTCAAATACTCATGATATCATTACGATTACTCTTTGTATTTTAGTTATAACCTGTTAAAGAAACTACAAGATTCATTTTTTCTGGAAGTTTTCCTTATTGTTACGTAATTTTGGTGGAAAAGTAACGGCAATAGTATAACCAACCTATCCTCATTGAAAAAAAACTATTCCAATCGGTTTAATATGCTTGAGCAGTTTCTTTTTTTTTAATCTCGTTGATCCCTCTTAATCTTCCAAATTCCTCAATAGCGTCATTATTTGTTGCATTATTCTGAATGCAAATGACTATATTTATTTTGTTAGTTAAAGTATTCAATGGATGTTATGAAAGTCAAGCTAGTCTACTTCTTCGTAGGTGAAAAAAGAACCAAGAAAATGAAACATTTTACATTTTCATATCAAACAGTCGGATGGAAACGATTGAAACTCTTCCGTTTCATTGTATTGACTTCTGACAAAAACAACAGACATCAAAAGCTGCAGTTTCATTAGTTTTATGTTTTTGTTCTGGTTACATTTATGGGCAGTTCATTGATGTGCCTTTTTGTTTTGTTTTTTTTTTCCCATGCTTTGGACAATAACGATTTCAACGTGCCATCGTCGCGTCGTCGTCGTCGTCAATTGTCGCGTTCATCACGTCCAACGAGCCTTCGTCGCGTTGCGTCGCGTCGCGTGACCTAGCGCGCCGTCGGCTAACGCGTATGACGTACGCGGCGGCGGCGGCGCACTCATTTGCATGTTTTCGTGCTGGCGATCATTTCCGGAGTCGCTTAAACCAACAACAAGTCATTTTCTTGGGATCGTTCCTTTAGTTGTATCTTTTTTTTTCTTTTTTTTCCTTTTTCCATCTCATTCGACCAAATCACGCGTTAAGCTTTCGATTCAGATAACAGATTTTGTAAAATATTTCACCTCATCTTGCACTCATTAACTGATATGCCGTTTTCGGTCTTTTCTTTTCCTCTCAACTTGTTTTTCATTGCCGAATTCTTGCTTGTTTTCTGGAACGCACGTTGTTTCTATGCAGTTCGTTTTGTTTATCGTGTTTACAACTAGGCTGAGAACCTTTAATTGAGCTTATCTTTTATTCATTGTCATAATGATACTATAGAAGAATATATATATTATTACTATTATTATTTTTTCAATAATGCATTTATTGTTCATTTTTTTTCCATGTGCTGGTTGCTATGAACAATTTCAATAGACACTGCTTATTGAACTCAGTTTTCAACTCAGAAATTCAATTCTGAAAGAAAAAATCTTAATTAGAACTCATAGTTTTAATCAGAATTTTACTCCTCATCAATTTTATCACTCACTCATATGATTCTATTGAGCAGCACTTATCTTATCTGATTTTTTCTTAGAAATTTTTCAAAGAACTTGTTTTTTTCGGTTATTAAGCTGTGATCATGAGAAGCATTGCTTTTACAGCTTTGTTTTACATTAAATGAGTTTTTTTTTCTTCTTTTCATAAGATTACTTTGAAAGAAAAATCAAAGTGAATTTTGTTTGTATTTGATCGGATCGATAATGGTCTAATCGATTATTTTCATTAACAGTTTCTCTAAGAAAATTCAATTACTCATCATTTAGGTTTTTTTTCTCTGTTTTTTTAAAAACTTATTCTTCTTATACGCATTTCGGATTTCTGTCATCTTCTTTTGTTTTTTTTTGTTTCTTTCAAAGAACTTCTATTGTCGCTTCATTTGCATACGCTTGATATTATTCTATTGTTATTTTTATTATTAGTAATAAATTTTTATTATTCAGATCACTTAGTGATTAGTTGCGTAACAGAGATGGGACTGAGAGTTAAAAGAACCTCATGCTTGTATTGAAAATCCTCAAAACCTCATTACTTCTATTGTTAAATGTTTCGTCGTATACTAGAACGATACTTAAACAGTTTTCGTATTACATGCTTTTGTTTATTGTTTACAATGGAGTTTACGTGCAGCTAATGTGAGATCGTTTACAATTTCATTCGGTGTGTTACAACGAGACAGGTTTCATTTTCATCAGCTGTTTATCAGTTTATTTTTTTTTAAACTAAATGTAATCTTTACATTGTAATATCTGAAAAATGTCGTTGTAAAACTTTTGCTTTTCAGAATCGTTTCAGTCTTTATCATTGAGATCACTTAGTGATTAGATTTGAACTGATTTATAATGTTGACTATTCATTTAGATAATAAACAATTTGACTCTTTACCGTATCTGCTTCATCATATGATTATCAGTTGAGGGACGTTAGGTAAAAAATAAACAGTGGATTCATCTTTATGCATCATTAACAACCGTATGGTTGTACAACATGAGTTAACCGGTAGGGCGTCGCCTGAGGATCAATCCTATGCGCACTCAAGTTTACCATATGCTTTTCGTTTATGGTGAAATCATGATAAACAAACACCGAAATGGAACCATTGATCAGGGCTTATTATATATAGTTTTAATGAATTGAGGATCATGAATATTACCTTTCATTACGGCATTACACCTCAGCAAAATTAACGTAATGACAATTTTTTAGCTATTTCAAGAATGGGAGGAAAAAAACGAAAAGCATTACTATGTTGAGGGAAAATGTCACGTGATTTGTCATTTCTACTCTTACTTTTATCACATTCTATTTATTTGGACATGCTTTGCTTTTTTTTTCTCTTTTTGTTTCAATTATGGAAATGTTGTTCTTCATTGTTCACAATGGCTGAAGTGAATGTTTTTGTATTATTATATTTGAATGTTTAAGTAGGTAATGGCATTATACTGTACCTCATTCGTACCTCTACAATATTTAATTCATGGAAATTGTTTTAACAATACATTGAAACTACAGAGAGTATCGGAATTGTCTTACATTTTCTTATTCCTACTTTCTTTTTTCTAAATGCTTCTACTTATTCTTTTCTTACTACTCTATGTAATTCATTGTGAGGACTCTGAAATCCTAAAGCAATTCGTACACTTTTCTGATATTATATTTGGCTATTGATTTTATCTTAATCTAAATATTCAATTCGACGTCCTTTTGTGCATCCACAGTGACTATTGGCGTTTCTTCAATCTCGTTTCTGTGACATGTTCACCATCTAGAAGAGTGATTGAATGCCAAACATTTAACTGTTACTGCTCCAGAATGGTGCTGATTTGTGGTGACCTTTTAGTTTCGTTGATGTGTTAGTTGCTGGCTGACAGTGAGTACGGTATCTAGAATTTTGTAAAGTCATCAACATATCGATATGTTTCAATCGTTGTGAGTTATAGGAATGATTGTTGTTTTGGAATTAGGTCTCTTACTGAACGAGGACCATTTATAGATGACAGTATTCTGGCTAATAGAGAACGATATAATAAGCTTATTTCTGGTAATATTCCTATAATGACCCTGTATATTCTTCATTCTTCCCTCGCTATAAAGAAGAATTGAAAAGAGTTAATTGAGGAGTGTTCGATGTACTCAAATATTAAAATGCTTCGTACTGCTGAATATTCAAACATTTTAACATCATTTTGTTTCTCATTAAAGAAGCTATTGATGTAATTTCATGTCATATTACAGTTATAGCCATCCATCCTTTGCGATCTTTCATGATGTATTCGAAAGAATATCGTCTTTGTTCCTAAATTAGGAGCAGCTTTTTAAAAATGAATAAGCATGATCTCTAGTCGCTTAGAATCGTTAATGTTGGTTAGTTGTCATTTTCAACGTGATCATAACAAAGTGCTTTGGACTCAACACCGATGGACCAACTCTCACGTGCTCACATGCTGCCATATGAGCCGATTTTTAGAAGAGTTCAATGTTTTTCCAAAGCACCTGAGTGCAGCGTTACACGAATTTGGCACGAGTTTGATGTTGTTGGATTGTTGAAAAAGCAGTTGAACACAACCCGTCATCACCAAGCCGACTCTAAAACGGTACTGTGTGAAGCTTATATCTTGTGTTATTCGATTTTCTAAAGCTCGATCTGTTTAATTATCCATATATCTGTCAGATTTATACCATTCTTTTTTTTTACATTGTGAGGATTATTTAAGAACCATATTGACAAAGACTTAGTACCTTGATAAATGACTGGATGAAAATTTCTATGGTCAAATCTATTTCAGAGATTTCAAACGCTTTATGGTAACTGTGAATCGGTGAATGATGTTTTTTGAAATTTGTTAATCAGAACATTTTCAGCATTTCATTAAATTTGGATCGCTGTATAATTAATATTGAATGAAAGTTTCCTAACTTTCTGTATGCTTTGGATTTTTGTTGAACAACAACGAAAAGTGAGCTTTAGCTTTTAACTCTAGGTCTGTTTTGTTTGTAAGGAAAGCAACTTTCAAAATATATAAGTTATAGGTTTTCAAAGATTTAATTACTCGAAAAATTTTATTCGAATGAAATTGTTGGTGAGTGCTAAGGTTTTTCGAAATATGTCTATTAATTACAATATTATGTGATTTTATTAAGTTTGTATATATTCTTAATGGTGTTCCTCATTTGAGAATGCCTATCCTTATTTCCCTCAACTACCTTTAAAACAATTGGTTGTTTTTTTCAACTTCTTAGACATTTCGGTTGTTTAGTTTTCTTTTCATTCTATTCGTTCTGTAGCAGTATCCAACAATGATTGCATCCAGATGTGGCACGACGAAAATCCTCTTCATTGGACTCATGATTCACTTGTGTATTTCCTCCATATGAACGTTTAACGATGACAAATTATCGGCGTCGATCTACGATGGTGATCTTATGCAAGTACAAACGTTGAGCAGTATCATAGCTTTTCAACTAAACAGCTTCTAGCAAATGAGTGAGTGCAAGGTGCTCTGCTTGGTACCGTTTGCACGTACACATACGAGAACTATACGTCTTTTTCATTCAGCGCCCATACCTCCGTTTTTGATTTCCTTCACTAATCTCATGTTAGTAAGTCCTCTGTAATAAAAAGATTTAGCATTTCAATTCCTGAATATAATTGATTTTTCTCATTAATGTGTCGTGCTCTATGCTCCGTTGATTATTGTGAAAACTAAGAGGCTGGAATTTTATTAGATTTGTTAGAATTCAGAATGAGTTCAGAATAACTAATACATCTTTCAAATTCCCCTCTTAGGATTTCGAACACAACCTCATTTCAGTGGTAAATACCACGTTCCAAAATACAATTTCATTTCAACACACCCTATTTGCTGTTGAAACCTGAAGAAAACAATGTCTTTCGATTGGGTAGTGTTTGCTTTGTCCTTTCGGAATGTGTTTTGTAATCAATAAATCATATGACTGATGAGGGAAATCAACCTCTCTAATCAAATTCAATTTGTAATTCAATCTTAGTTTCTATACTTGAACTCGCTTGATAAAATCAATTAGTTTATTTTTATAACGAAAAGGTTAGAGTCATTGTTAAAGTGAAAGACTCTGATAGTGTAATAGCATGTCTTTATCAATACAACCAATTCGTATTTTAAAACGTTCTTTGTTTTATTTAACTTTATGTATTTGGTTTAATGGAATTTTTCTCTTTATGACATAAAAATTTCACGATATGTATGAGGAGGTGTACACTGTATTTCATATCACTCTCCCTCCATTCCTCGTTATGTTGTTCTCTTCTCTCATTCTTCATTTTGATTTCCGTTAGCACAATGTTGACAGAGAAAACGATCCCACTTATCCATTTCTGTTTGGTCCATGATTTTCTAGAAGTTTCGTGGGTTCCTAATCGTTCTCAGATTAATCACCGACTTTCAAAATCCGCTTACAAAAAAGCACATGTTTGGTTTCAGTGATGTAAGTGCACAAACTCTCATTGAACCCTCTATAGTAATCTATCAGATTTTTCTGTTTATTGTTTACAGAATATTTCCAGCTGTTGTTTTTTTCATTAGTGCTTCAATATCTCTCTCTCTCTCTCTCTTTCTCTCTCTCTCTCTCTCTATATATATATATGAAATTATAACATAATAAAGTTTATAACGAAACACATTGATAATGTGGTTGTAGATTCTTCATAGAATCGTCAAAGACGTCAAATTTCCGGTTTCATTTCTACTTTTTGTATTGTTGTTCACTCTACTGGAAAATACCACATTATGCTACCTTGTGTGTTTTATTTCAAGAATGGTATGTGCCTCAGAATCCATTAACATTCTCAGTTTTTTCCTCCTTTACTGAGAAATAGAGGCTATTCATTTAACATCATGTCAAGTTTACTAGAAATTCGGTCCGTTTTTACAACAGCAGTTTTCAACATTTGAGGCACATGTTCATTTAAACTAATGCTCGATTCTTGTAATCGCTTAATGTACACTATTAAGCGATCCTCATGGCTACTAATAAAGCTCATCTACGACACTACTTTGTACGAAGTTCAATAAGAAAGAAACACTACAGTAGGATGTAGAAATTTATTAAGGATGTATAGTGAAAGCGTGGTTTTTGATAGGACATTCAGCAAGAAGTATTTGAAACAGGCGATTTCGACTTTTCTGATACACCACGCTCTACGCGACCGTCTTTTAAGACCGTATTGAAATAGGATCCTTATCTAGAATGATCGGAGACTACAGAAAAGCTTTAGTTAGCTTAGCAAACTATTCCGGACCGTATTCGGAAGTTAGGATTTGGGTGGAAATACTTGAAGATAACTGTCACATGAATCAGGTCAGAAGAATTTGGATGATCAGGTCGCTATTTGAACGCCTCCGCTTGCTCAGAATAAATCGAGACTTTCTAGAATCAGATGATAACTGGAGAAGATTTTTGCATTATCTACTAAATTATATTAAAGGAAAGGGGATATTGTAGTTCAGAAAACCTAGCTTTTTCACCACTATACCGAATTTGACTTTGAATAGAAAATGTTCTATATATAGCGGTACATTTAAGAGCCAATACATTACGGGCTCTTCAAATCAAACCAAAAGATCGAATGTAGTAGTTCTGAGAACTCTTCAAGAACTGCGAAACCATGCTGTGAAATTCTGTCGCTATGCACTATATTTTTCGGATTTGTCACTCCCCGAATACTAGTTTATCCTAACAAAATCTTTTGAAGGACAAAAAGTAAGAAGATATCAAGGAAACACTTCAATTACCACTTCACTTCAACACTTCAATTCAATTAAATGATGGAACGTTTCTCCAAAATGGGCTATAAAAATTGCTCTCATGCTGGCAAGAATCCAATAACAGCGGCAACTGTACTACCTAATGAAGTCCACTAACAATAAGATTAGTATTTCAGTTTAGCACGGAGCTTTTCTTTGGATCTTATAATAGTGATCGAGTCACATACACGGTTTTGAAGGAGGCGGTTTGGCCGAATCATTTGCCTGTGTCCAACGAATGCTACGTACCAACTTCTTGTTTTAGCTAAGCAGAAGTGCACGACAATTATCTCCTCATGTTTTTAATAATGACGTCACTCATGTTATTTTGCATGTTTTTGTGTGATTAATGTTCCTTATTTTCTTAAAGTTTATTTACTAATAATATTCACGTAATCAGCATCATATATAGTGATAATATAAGTGTATATACCCACTAACTATAAGTGAAGCATTGAGTGGTCATACATCAAGGTTTTCGGTAGTGTAATGGATCAACACAGGTCGGATATCTGTAAGTTCGGGTTCGAGTCTCGCCTCAGGTGCCGAGTTTTGCGGCCAACTCAGCGCTATTCCATATAGTCAGATACCATTGCAAATTGTGATACAATTATGATATTGTAAAATAAGAATATAAATTGTGATTGTTACAAAATTTTTTCGGTATCTTCAGCTCACATGTTTTGCATTAATCAGTAGAACTAGCCAAGCCATGTGGTCTAAGTAAATACGTCTGGCGGACGTTCTGTTAACTCTAAGCTGGCAATAGATCGTTAATTTCAAAATTGCATTACTAATTCACAGTTATCTTCCTTGCATTCAATTCTTCATTTGTCATTCATCTGCGTTTTTTCTACGACATAAATTTAACGTATCCGTTTGTATAAATTTTTAAGAGAGCATTGAACTTTTCTGCTGACGAATTGAATCTTGAGTTTTATCAAAACTCACCAGAAGCTGTTAAGTATTATTCAGTTGTAAATTATATGAATAAGTTTACCTGGATTGCCGTTGATCGTCGACTAAGTCTAACGGGCACCAGTAAAGCTTCCGTTTTTTCCTATCGCGCGCGAGGGTAGTCCAATGAGTTCTTTTCGCTCTAGGGATTCATTGAACATCATAATCCTTTTCTAGGGCTTTGATGAAGAGATCAGACCATCGGGCTGGTGGTCTTGCTGCAGTGCGTTTGATGTCCAGTGGGATCCAATCACTTAGAGCTCGTGTCCACCGGTCATCATCCATAATAAATTTGGTAATATACAATATAAATTGTCCCTATATGTCGCTTATGTCGGTTTTTTTTAGAAATTTCGTTCATATGAGAGATAGTACAAAAACGAAGGCGTTTCTTTACTGGGGATATAGGTGAACACTGTTATTGATTTTACTTGAAAGAAATTTGTAGAGAACACTGTATAATCTCTACTATTCTGAATCTATCAGATAGTATCTCTCATAGTTCTGACAAGAAGAAAACTGTTGGGTATGTGAAGAAAATAATTTCAGTATGCAGTCTTTATTACCAAATGAGCGTATGCTTTGTGGAAGTTGTGCTCATAAAAATTCTATTAAAATGCTTTTTACTTTGTTAATCAACTTTTGCTACTTTGTCCTCTGAATAAGAAATGATATAATTGAAATGTTTTTCTTCTTTTTTTTGCTCTTTCATTGTCTGAATTTTTTTCTGCTTTTTAGTCGTCTCAACTATGATTTCATTTGATAAGATTACCAAGTTGCTTGCAATAATTATTTCCACAGATACTCCTTGAATGGCTCGTATTCACAGATAGTGCAGGCCGTAGTGATTTTCAATCCGTTTGTTTACTGTGCGACACTTGCTCATGATGGTGGTCTACTGCGCACACGGTGAAGCTGGCGCAGACGCGACCAAGTTTTGTTGGTGTAGCTTTGGTTTCCTGGATTTAATAGATAGCCCTTCTCAGATCCTCTTATGGTTTTCACCACAGATAGTCGCATGCTTTTATGAAAACAAGGGTTGTAAACCTTTATGGATGAGAAGGATGCCCCTTGTGAGTCTACTTCATTAAGACGGTAACAATTCTGGGCGAGTTTACTCTTGGCTGGATTTCCATTTGGAAATGGAAGTACTCGGAACACTTTCCAGTCACTTTAAGGTTATAACTTATCTGAGAGTGAAAGAACATGGGTATTTCTTCAAATAATAGATTTGGGAGTTATGTTGGCGTCGGTGTTTGTAGATTCTTCAAGAAGGCTAAACTAGTAGAATGTTTTGGAAGAACGATTATTTATTAATTTCGACGTTGTCAAATAATCAATAGTTTTTCAAGTTGGTAAACAGAAAACAAATATAAATCTAAGATATAAATCTAGAAAATAGATCCAAAGAGATCACCACAACTTATTAGAAGTATTGAGCTTAGCCTGAAGTTCTATCGATCAATAACTGTTCATAGGATATGGAGTTCAAATTTGAATGAATGCTCCCTGTCCGATTGACCTCACATCTTTTTATGCGGAAAAAAAAGTTTTGCACTCAGAAAACACGCGGTCAATTTTTGTTTTTTGTAAATCAAATTCGCTGTCTACGTCGTATTCATCGAGTCTTTATACGTTACATTGAGTTTTGATGCCAACAAAAAACAAGTTGTTAGTATTTTTAGGGTTATGTTTTTATGCTAGATTTAACTTACTTAGCGTCGGTTAAGTTTTTATTGTAGGAGAGAAGAAAAAGCGCTAGTGACATGACAGGGATGTCAGGATGTGTTCGGTTTTTATGGAATGATGGCGGCGGTCGGTTCCACCTTAATCATTCGTGCACCATTGAATCGTTATGTGATTGAACTATCAACTACCATCATTGTATCATTTTATCGTTCTCGACAAAATCAAGAGGTTCATTGAAGAAGTGAAATAAATTATAGACCTAGTATAAGCTTATCATTCCTATCTAGGGGTGATGACGTATCTTATCTTGTAATCGGCTTTGATGCTTTTCGTTGATCTGTAGTCATTTTTATTCATTTATTCATGTCTTTATATGTACAGATATAATGCGTTTTCCCAAAGTTTCTTCGTCACTAAACTAAAATGTCATCTAAGTATATGTCTGATTTTCGGTTATTGTTTAGTTCACTCGTGAAAATCTTCCTGGAAATATATCCAGCTGTTACGGTAAACACTTCTGACCTACGTGTTATTGTAAATTCACTTGAATAGTATCCAATGAAGAACGGATCATCTAATACAGTAACTGTAGTGACATTTATATCTGTTGAGGTAGTAGAAGTCGATCTGTAACACTGACAAGTGAGAATTTCCTAATTGATCACTCTAATGATTATTGATGACCTACCTACCTATTTGTCGAGCACATGTAATCACTCGCTTTGATTTCTGATTTGAATTATTAATTATTACTATTAGTGAAAAAATTGTAGGATTCTTTCTTTGACTGAGGTTAACGTCCATTTGTTTACTTGAACATCAAAAGCTTTTAGAATTGTGCAAAGGCTTTTCCAAATATGTAATCACTTTCCATTCCACTGACTTCAAGCAATGTGCTTCATATTATCGAGTGTTTTTCTAACATCAGCTTACATCTAATCATCCCTCATTCCTTCATCATTTTTTCTAACAAAGATCGTTAGTGTTTCAAGTATAAGGTTTTTGATGTGTTGTTTTAGTATTCTAATTACTATTATTACTATTCATTATCATCATTAATATTGCTATCGTTTTCATTATTATCAATCTTGTTAAGCTATCAATTATCATAAATAGTAAATTGATTTATTGATGACGATTATTCCGAATTGTAAACAAGTATGTTGTCTTTTTCTTTCAAATTTTGTTGTCTTTTTCTGTAACGAGATTTTCCTCGTTCAACAATAGAACCAGCAATTTCATCTTATTTTGACGCTCTTCTTCATTTTATACCATCCGATTCTGTCTCTCTCTCTCTTTCTCTCCCTCCCTCCTCTATATATCTCTCTTTCCCTCACTCACGTTCTTCCACCTTATTACTGGTAATCCTCCGTCTACGCATTCAATCACTATTTTGCGGAATTTTTCCTCTCATGATTCTTAATTGTCATTCATCCATTGTTGTTTTTCTGGATGTTTGACGAAATGTTCATATTTTGTATCGTCCTGAAACTAGTTTTATAATTATTATGTGTGTGTCTAATTTTTGATTCTTTTTCCATCACAGAGAACTTTTCATTTGCAGATTTCATATTTCACTATTCTACAACTTCCGTATTACTTTCACACGTTGCTGAACTGAGATGAAAACAGCACGACAAGAGTGAGACGTGATCACTATCTGTCAGCAGATGACGTCAAACCTAGAAGATCAGCTAGATATCAGTCATTTACCGAATGAGCTGCTACTTAGGGTATGTTTTGCGAAATTTGAAAGCTCTAAATTACGTGACTCGAACAATTCACGATTCACATAATATTCATTTCCTGGAAAAAAAAAACCTGATAAAGAAACGGTATGAGGTGAATATATGTATTGGTTAAGCGATACGTCGCTAAGAATCCATCTAATTGACAAAATCATTCAATTAGAAATTGTTGCTGATTATTCCACTACACGGTGATCTACTTTATATAATAATAAATGCACATTATTGAGGTGATTAATGAGGTTGGTTACCTTCAGTTCTCACTACTTTTTTCGCCCTAAGCAGTGATGATAATTAACATATAGAACATGAATTGCGTTACGTATTGCTAGATAAATCTGTAAATTTTTTTTTGCTGACGCAATTCTGATGATCGTAAACTTTGGTTGTTGCAGGAATTTGACCAAACTTTTGTGAAATGAGTCCAATATTTTTTTAAGCGTAGATTTTGTTACGCTTTTCCTTTAACATGACGTCATAATCGAATATAATAGCAAAAATTAATCATCCAAACGTGACACACGTGATTCTATCGGTGAAAAATTTAGAAAAAACTTTTGATAATCTGAAGAGAGATAGGAGTGCCTTGAACGAAGCCTTAAATAACGTCCCTCTAGCTAAATTATAATTATACGTTTACTCAAAGCTTCATCCTATAATTTCGTCACATATCATTTCTTTTCATTTTTCTGTCATTTCATCATGTTTTTTTTATTTAAGATTATTCAATTTCTACCACCTCGAGATGTGGTGCTGTCAGCAGCTCAGGTATCCGCTAGATGGCGGTCACTCGTAGTGCGTAACCTTTCTCGAGTACCAAGGTTTGTAATCATTCTGCAATTTTTCATTACCTGAAAATTTGAAGGGAATCTCAGACGATTTTAAGCCTATTCAATTTTTGTAAACGATTACGTAATCACACTTCGTTTATAATTATCAATGTGTAGCCGAAGAAGAAAAAACGATCATGTCTAAAATTTCGGGTTATCACGCAGTTATCAGCTTAACTGGATGCAATGCCGATATCGGCTCACCAGGTCGTATCCGTTAGCGGGCGAGTGCTGATAATGGTACCCATTCACTATAAGTGAAGCACTGAGTGATCGTAGAGCAAGGGCCTCGGTACTGTAATGGATCAGCTCGGCAGACCGGATGATATCTGTAAGTGCGGGTTCGAGTCCCGCCTGAGGTTTCGAGTTTTGCGGCCATCTCATCACAACCACAGACAGTATATTGACATTACAAAACAAAATAAAATTACGAATATGTCGAAGAGGAAAATGTTTTCAGTTAATATATTGAATATTTCCGTTAACATGCTGTCGGTGTTCATTGTACTCTGACACTTTCATGATTATACGGCCTCGAAAATACTTATATTACTTTTTTCTTATCAAAAACCATTTGAAATAATATTATATTTGTCACTCGGAATGACGTTGTCGTTTCACTACTTTTTTTTGTAGCGCTATTCAAACAATGTTCGATATCCTGACATAACATAACGTAACTTGGAACTGACACCAACTTTGAATATTTTGAACGGAAAACAGAACATGTTTGTAACGTCACCGTTCTTCAGAATCATGGATTTTCTTCCAGAAGAAAGATTTGAAAGACTCAGTAGCAGTAAGACTGTAAAATTAGAGATCAGATTTGGTACTGATGAAGCAGTGACGTGATCGCGAAATCGTAATTTAGAACAGTTACGAGTGAACTATTTCAGTGGGACATCGGAATAATGGAACTCGTCCGTTTTTAGAATTTTCCGCCCTGATAACGTTAAGTTTTAATGGCTGGTTAGTAAAATTGAAACAACTCTTCAAAATTTGTAAGACTTCTCGCACCTAGTTTATTCATTTGCAAGCTTTCAGATGATCTGGTCATTTCAAAAGAATGCAGATTGAATGAATTTGGCCGATCAGCGATTAGGCGATTTCCCTCTCGTCATAACTCAATTTTTTCCTCTATCGATAACCATATAAATCAATAACATTGACAATTTATTTAAATACGTTTTAACAAATGAACATCGATGTTTGAAAAATGAATCAATGAAAAACTACCAAGAACTCATGATTTTGTCAGAAAATCGAAACGAAAACTTGTCATTATTGTACTGGATAAACACTTGCTCTTAGCAGATTCTTTCCTCCTTACTCTTAGTCTGAGTTAGCTGCTTATTTGATTTTATCTTCCTATTAAGATATGGTATTGGGGAAGTTAACGAATACATATAAATATCATTTCTAAAAAGGCTCACCATCAGATAGAAAAAAAATCAACGATGCTATCACTGAATATATGATGAGATCGTTTCAACCTTTAGGATTCCAGCTCACTGCCATGTGTATGTGATGGATATCGATTTACAACAGGACGATGATCGAACTGATGGACGAAGTCCAATCATGCAGTATCACTTCACCACCTTTGATACAGATCAACTAGGTCTGTTTTATATTTCACTCATAGAGAGTTCATTTGGTGATCGTACAGGATTCACTCTATCCTGTTAGTAACAACATTCAGATTAATACAGCTATAAAACTGGAATGCAAGTAATGTGGGCAAGAATGAAGTGAATTTTTGAAAACACTTTAAGAAAATTTTTCTGCTCTTTTTTTTATTTCTGATGCTTCAATTATTCACATTGTTTTTCATTGAAAAATAATTGAAAACTAGGTAACGATGAGATAATGGCTGTATTTGGTAAAGGCCTTTCATCAAATATCATAACCATAGGGAATAGTTTCGAGGTCGCAAATCTGATTGGCCTGATGGATTTTTATGATCTATTGATAGCTCTCTGATTTCTATCTGTTCCAAAAATATGAAATCTGCTCCTCAAAATATTCCTGAAGTATAAAATCTGCGAATATTTCACTTTATGCAATTGATATCTGATTTTTAAAGTAGTTCAGCACTCCCTCTGCCCTCACTTTGCCTTGAATTAGTTAAAATCTACGAAAACAAACAACCATTCGATATTTACTTATACATCCATTTTAGTATCTATTTTGTATCATATTAGAGTTTTTTGTCAAAGTACCTTTGAACGAAACCACTTACTAAACAACGTTGACTCATCCAAAAACAACAAGTAATAATACCATAGAAAACATTGTTTTATAATTTTTCTCAGAAGGAAACGAAACATTATATTCTCCGTAGTTGTGCCGAAATGGCCTCAAAACTCGAAACCTCAGGCGGGACTCGAAGTCGCACTTACAGATATGGTAGACACTGGATCAGCACGGCAAACCGGATATCGTATGTGCGGGTTCGAGTCACGTTTGAGGTTTCGAGTTTTGCGCCCATCTCAGCACAACTACGGACAGTATAATATCATTGCAAAACAAAATAAAATTACGCATATGTCTGAAACATTATTAATATATGGAATAAGAAGAGTAAAGATTGTTCTATACAGATTATCGTGCTAAGCGTCGTGCTTGCCTTCGAGGTAACAACACTGAATTACGGGCAATTTATATCCAACATAAACTTAGCGGTATGGACGCCGAATGGGAGGTTGCAGGAGCTGTTGAGAAACTCGATCCATCCGTTGCCGTCAATGTAAGCTACACTATCCTGAAATGGTCTTCTTAATATGCGTTTTTGTTGTTGTACAGTATTTCTGTGGTACAAACTAACTCTAAAAATTCCATCATTTTGCATTGATAAATTTTCTGTCTCTGTTATTAATTTGCCGACCACGCAGGGATGACGGATTTGGTAAGCTTTGAGAGCGGCCGCGAACTGATTCGATCCTGCGTGTCACTGCAGCTCCTTGACCACTGAACCACTACGCCCCCTTGCGATAGATAAGGAAAAAATTATATGGGAAAATTCTCATACTACGTAGTGAGGGAATCTATCCCACTGCTGGAAATGTCCTTTTAATCAAAGTAATATAATTATTTGACTTTTCTTTACAAAGAAGAAAAATCATGAGAAAAATTTACATAGTTGTATAGCTAGATGGCCAGACCCGTATTTATGTATTGGGATAGTAACAGCATATTTTCCATTGGCCCGCTTTTCGTTCAACCATCGTCCATGATGTGGTTTTTCTCGCACATGGTGACAGTGACATGTAAATTGATAGATTTTTTCGGAAGCTTAGTTACAGTTACCAAATGCTCCAATATTCTTTTATCCACATGTTTCCTTGACTTGCAGTTGGTATTACGTGCTTCCGGTTGTAAACGAAGAAAGCTAGAACTAAAATTTTCATCACCTGCTGTTGCTTATTTGTACAAGTGAGTCTATGAATTACAGTAGATATTGAAAACTAATGTTGTGAGCTGAGTCACATAGTTTGTGTTTTTTTTTCGATTCATATTAATATTAGCAATAATTTAGAGAGGGTTTCGTGATGTCTGAGCCAACCTCCACAGAGTCACATCTTGTATTTGAAGTGTTCATGAATGACGCGGAATTTTCTCGATTTCAAAAATCATCCGGGAAACTCATTAGGAAAACACACTAATAGTATTTTGGTGGGATATGATTATTATTCAATGACCACTCTTCACCAAGTCAGTGATGTTCATATTACCCAGATTTCTTTGATACTAATTTAGCTACACGGGGCGCAGTGGCTCAGTGGTGCAGGTGCCACAGTGACACGCCGGCCCCAATCAGTTCGCGGCCGCACTCCACGCCTACCAAGCCCGCCGTCCCTTTGGGGTCGGTAAACTGTTACCAGGTTTGAGGTGCAGTCAACAAAGTTTGGAATAAATTCCTACGACAAAATACACACAGCTTACGGCTACCGAACTCGAGGCTAGCATAACCCCACCGGAGTAGCTAAATTAGATAAGATAATATCTAATAATATCTAATACAATATAATTGTTGGCGTTGATCAATCCCTTGTGGCGGAATGCGCCAACGCGTTCATGTTCAACGTGATATCGTGAAGGTGGTTGAATGCGTACCTGGTCTATACAATGACTTGAGTTGACCACTCTTCACCACTATTTTAAACCACCATTTAAACAATACATCTGTATAGGTTCTTCGTGTTTGTGCTCTTCGTACCTTGGCCTGCCACGCGGGTCTTTAATTTGATTGCGGCTTATACCTCAAACTTGGGTAATTAAACCTTTATTCAAATAATACACAAAATACTACATCACGATTACAACAACGATAAATCGAGAACTAACGCAATAGGATTAACACTAACAATTCTACGAGATTTATAATA
>KN716683.1:38705-56662 GCA_000816705.1 Dictyocaulus viviparus | reverse complement strand
AGTATAGAAATATAAAACCTTTATCAATCCGTTATGGTTGATAGGAAAAAAATTTGAAAAAATTATGACAGATTGCCTACGGCACAATTTGCTTAATGGTCCATTACTGTAAGCATTCCGAAAAGCGTAAAAAAGATAAAATCTGATTTACAAAATATCATTAAATTAAAAAAAAATGTGCTCTATGTAAATTATATATATATATAATATATAATTTATTCTTATCATAATTGTTTTCAATAGTATCAACTTTTTAAAATTTAGTTCTGTTAAATTTCTATGAAAAGCTGGATTTCATTAATTGACCACGTGTTTGATACGATCGAACTAAACCTATATTTTTTTTACATTTTATAATTTTTTAGGTGACGTAGCTCTTTAACAAGTCAGTACTGTTTGTTTTAAGGACGGAAAGTTTGGTAGGTTTGCAAGGCGAGGGAAAATTGACTCAAAACTCTGTGTCACCGCGACATTCGGTACTGTGTCGCTGCGAATCAAATTGATATAATGATATAAGCCGGAAGATATTGTGTTTTTGTACTAATTTTAATTATATTGCTATACTAACGTATGCATGGATGATGAGCGGTGGACACAAGCTGTGAGTGATTGGATCCCACTGGACATCAAACGCGCTGCAGGAAAACCACCAGCCCGATGGTCTGACCTCTTCACCAAGGCCCTAGAAAGGGATTATGATGCTCAAGTAATCCCTAGAGCAAAAAAACTCACTGGACTACCCTCGAGCGCGATAGGGAAGAATGGAAGTTCTACTGGTGCCTGCTCGACTTAGTCGATGATCAACGGGAATGCAGGTAATCCAGGTATATACTAACGTACGCAAATAATATGCTCATATGAAACTGACGGATTACTCATTCAAGGCAACTCTCAATCGCTATGCATTTACGTAAGACATACTAAAATGTGAGGTTATAGCTAGAAAAAAAAAGAAAGAGACCTACAAGAGGTGTAAGCTTTTAGGCAAAAGAATCCATGCGAAATGATATCCGCAAAGAAAAAAAATACATACGTAAAGCTTACTTCTTTCTATGAATATGTAATCCGTCAATGTTACGACTACTCACATTCAAACAGATCCACAGTATGACGTGAGATGATTTTTTTTTGTTTGATTCCTATTCCGACGATTCTTAAGAAAGAAAAAAAAACAAAACTAAAATTTAAACAAATTTTAAATTGATGATGTTTAGAAATTCGCTCAACGCTTTGTTCGTAGCATTTTGATAAGAACAGAACAGAAGAAAAAAAATCTATTCATATTATAGATTTTATGGAATATTGTTTTGAAAGCTTCTAACTCTAGCTGTTCTTTGATCTTAACGCTTGTGAGTTGAAATTGAATACCGTAAGCTTCTAACTCTGGCTGTTCTTTGATCTTAACGCTTGTGAATTGAAATCGAATACCGTAATTGTATTTTGTTAAGCTCGATACATAGTGGTTACAATACGGTGTTGTCATCACCGTGAAAATTTGCAAAAAAGAAAAAAAACTGAAAATTTGAGTCACCAACTGAGTCAAACTACACACCTTTCCTTAAATAGAGTTCTGAAAAGAACAATAAATTTTCTATATCACATAATGAATTGTTAACATCAATGCTGTAATATTTATGTTTTATTAGTGGAGGAAGCATATATACCGTTTACAGAAAATGCATAGAGAATACGGTAGTTCAAATTAGAACAACAATTGTATACATGGGTATAATCGTATATGGCCATGATACAATCGTCTTTTCTGCTCAGTTTGGCGAGGGATGCGGATGTGAGGGAGGGCGGTGTCTTGGCACTCATACAATTCGCCTCCAAAACTTTCGTCTGTGTGTTTTTGTTTTTTTTTTTCTTTGTTTCTTGTGCAATGTGCATTTGTACGATAGTGTTTGATTAAATGAATGCTGATGGATGAGTCAAACCGTCAAAACGGTAGCTTGTGTTTGTGTTGTCTTGTAGTTGAACCGATGGACCATATAGATGATCCCAATTCACCCTGAAAGGTTATGCACTGTGAAGATTTAAAGGTGCGTGTAGGATTTGTGTGTATTGAATGTTGAGACGATCGATAGTTCTCTTGTAGTTGACCAGTTACCCTCAAGCTTCGGTAATTAAACCTCTACATAAATACATATTGTGATAATCGAGCCTAATTGATTGTTTCTTTTCAGTCTATTTGAAAATTATGTGGATTCGGTGCTCGTTCAGCTTCTACTCGCAACGCTCATCGGATTTATTTACTCAATAACTAGTACTGTCAGCTCCCTGCTATCAATATTCGGATTGAAATGCACCGATTGTGTTGTACTATGGAGGGTTGGTGTGTGTGTGTGTGTTTTTTTTTTTGTGCTCAATTTTTAGAGGGAAAAGGCGTTCTTGAGGGACAGTTTTAAATTGTTCCTTGAAGAAAACTGTTCGTAGACTCACTCATTAAGAGAATATCTAAGCCATTACTGTTGTATTTTTTTTTTGTGCTCAATTTTTAGAGGGAAGAGGCGTTCTTGAGGGACAGTTTTAAATTGTTCCTTAAGGAAAACTTTATCATAATCGTAGACTCACTCATTAAGAGAATATCTAAGCCATTACTGTTGTATTTTTTTTTTGTGCTCAATTTTTAGAGGGAAAAGGCGTTCTTGAGGGACAGTTTTAAATTGTTCCTTGAGGAAAACTTTATCATAATCGTTGACTCACTCATTCAGAGAATAGCTAAGCCCTTTATGCATCTTATCACTGGTATGGGAATATCGTTAACAGAATTAAGAACTAAAAATTCAAAAATGGTAATAATAATGAAAAGCATTTTCATCAAACACCAATCTTATTAAGCTTTCAAATAATAGCTTATTTTACAGACTGTAAGAGGAATATTCATCTCGATCAGCATAAATGCTAATTTTATACACATCTATTTATTGTTACAACGTATTATATGTATATTTTTTCCCATGAGGGTCAAAATAATATTACGTCGTTCAGTCATTCTAGTAAGTTTTTTTATATACTTGTTTGAATGCTTAGATGACAATAGCGTCACTACAATAGACAATAGTGCTCCACGGTCACTCTGATGCCAGTGATCTACTTTTAATCCGAATCGGTCCTCTTGAATCAATTTATTCAGTGCACAAAGATAGAATCACTAAAGCATCAAGAAGGGAGCATATTCCACGAATATTATCTAGAATCAATTTTCGTTTGAGTCATAAGTGAAGAGTTTCACGCCGTCTCCTTTCGCGCAGAAGAGATATTCAGATTTACCTACTCGATTTGCCTACAGATCGTACCTCACATATTATCCACAAAAACTATGCGATTCATTCAATCAAACACTACCATTAGCTTTGCAAGAAAAATCAACAACCTAAATTTTTCGGACATCGAATCAAAAAACACCTCATCCCAAATACTCACGTTTTTAAAATCCCATACTTTACATAGACTTCATCAGGCTCTGAAGAAGAACATTCTCCGAGAGGGAGAGACCTAGGCCGAAACGTTACGCATTGTTTCTATTGTATTGTCTTTTCAATAAAACACCGTATATCGAGTACCACGAGTACTGCTGAGGAAAATCACAATCAATTTATTCATTTACGAATACCGAGGTTCAAAGATAGCCGATTTTGAAAGCTTCGATATTCATTTTGTTTTTTACATTTTCTTTATTGTTGATGAAAACCGATTTAATATTGAATCACATTATGCACATCGTTGATTTTTACTAACGGAAAACAGCTGATTTCTTTTGGATTTGCTCATTTTTTCTCTGTTCAACTGTTGTTCGGTTTCCGTTACAGGCTTCTTTCTCCTTCTTCGTTCTACTTTATATTGGCTTAGTTATGCTGAGCATTAGCCCTTACGCTGGTGTTGCCTTTGTTAGAGAATACGCTTTGAATACTTTCCTGAAAAGCTACCGTATTCCATAGTGCTTTTACGGTAAAGTTTTAAGCTTATTTACATAACTTGAGGATAGTTTCTTGAAAGAAGTCTGTAAGCATATTGTTAACGATTTCAATTTTTCCTCATGTAGAGCTGCTTTCATTTCCATACTATCGTTCAGAGCCAATCGAGTTACCAACAACATTGTGATGTTGACATCTGCTACTTTCTATCCTATATTATTGCTTATTTTAAAATTTAAAATAGAAACTTTTCGAGATAGGAAGAAAGAAATAAAATCAACATTGCAGGTAATAAATCCTATTTTCCTTTAATTTATTCATAATGAAAGCCATACGCCATATTGTTTGCCTAGAGGTAAATTGCAATTAACTCCTTGCTATACGTCGAATGACAATGATTCTTTCAACGGCAAATCATATAAGAGGAATGAGTAGGGAGGAAAACTCTGAACTCTTCCAAAGGAAGTGTTTGCATATCAGATAATGTTCATGATGTTGAGTTCTAGATAAGCTAGATAAGATGTGCTTTGAACTAACTTCAAATAGTCAGGTGTGCCATGAATTACTCTCCATACTGATTTCGTCGAAGTGATTCAGCGATTCCAGTCCAGTTATCAACCAGACGAGCTTACATCAATTCAGCATCATTTATCATTCTAGATTGATCGGTTGTCAGCTCACTAACGTCGAGGAAGAACGTTCTGATCCTTTTAAGTTCATGAACCTGTGTATACTGACCTGACGTTACGTATTTCTGTGTGATACTATAAAATTTCACCCTTGCACTAAGCATTTTTATAGGTAGTTTATGATCTACAGTCGCTGAGTAGTGTGATCCTGAGATTAGAGTCCTCAGATTGTTATGAGGTTGCAGCTCATTTGGTATCACTTTAAAATAGTTTTAAAGTCATTAACAGATTTAGAAAAAAAGCCACTTCTTGCAACAGATTTTTTTTTCAGGTTACTTTCTCTGCTGGAATAGAACTAATACTATTCACTATATGGGAAACGGTAACTATTAAAGGAGTTCCAAGAGTAATCATTTTCAAAATAACTAATCTGTTATACTACAACGCTATCACGCTACCGTATTTTGTTGTTAACCAGTTAAGTTCATTTCTAGCTAACGCTAGTACGGTTGTTTCTGATATTTTTCTTGAGTGCTACCCCGATCGATAATTCACATTACATTTATTGTCCTCTTAAAGTTACAGAGAAATCCATAAAGAGCTTAGATGTCTATTCTTACGTGAACGATACACGACGAAGGTGATCAATTTAGACACAACAATTCGTCAGAGGACATGCAACGGTATAGCTCAATAGCCAGTGAGTTTTTTCCTAATCTGAAAAGTATTTAGTATATTTTAGTCAAGCTTCATCTTTTTTTCCTCTTTATCAATAGCATTATCATCTTTGAATCCAAAAATCACCTTAAATAGACGCAATTTGATCACTGAAATATGAGATACAACGGATAATATAGGAAATTTTCAGGTTTTCTATTAGGTTGTTTCATAAGTTTTTGAAATTTTCACAAAATTTTGGCTTGGAGACTGAGTGATCTTCTAAAAGAGTCCAATTAACTCACATCATGTTCACTACCATACAACCATTTGCTGATCAACAAGATTACCTATCTTCTCTTCAGACAGAATAAGGCTATCATTTAAAGAAGACGTTAAAAGACGGCTTCTCAATTGACTGAACTCTTCAAATGTTTTCTTCGTTAGATGCTCCTTTAAATCTTCTAAAAGCCATTTCCTGCTACAAAATGATTATGCCAAAAATACTTCTACCAATTTTGGAAAGAAAAGCTATTTTCAGTAATATGAATTGATAAATTAGCATGATACGGTATGAACCGTATGTTTATTTTTCGTGTTGTGTAAGCCCAGCCCAATTGATTCCAAAGTGTTTCTGGTTTAACTTGATGACTCGTGAACTCTTAGGAGTGCCCAGCTACAACATCACTTCAGACGAATAGCCGTCCTCCATTGAAAAGAGAATAGTATCATCTTGTAGTTTAATTTATCATTAGGACGATAGTAAATAATAACTAAAGTTTACTCTTTAATAAGATTGAATTAAGAATGGCAGTGTCGAATCCATCCTTATCATTTGAGGTTCTAGAGGAACCGAAGCTTATATAGGGTGGCATTCAAGAACACCTCACAGCTTTCGCTTTATAATTTCAGAAGATAAAATACCACAGAAGAAGCTCGGCGATTCATTCCCTTCTTGAAGCTCTTTGACCGCTATACCACTAGGAATTATAGAGATGATTGAATGCGTTACAGATACACAATGATGCAACGTTTTGATTAGTAGTTATTCGTAGACTGCTAGGAATATGAGGTATGAGGAGTGAGTATCTATCGACTAACAAGCATCGCTTAGTGGCGGTATTTCCAATGCACCATGTCTATTTAACATATTGTAGAAAAAATCACTATAAAATATTACTTGAAATATTAATATTTCTTATCACTGCATTATCCTCACCTTATTTTAAAGCTCTGATCAATGAACTTGATTCTATTATATTTTTATTTAAAAAGCATTATTTGTTACAGAACAATTTCTTAAGCAACTGTATACCTCAATCTGACTATTGTCAACAAATTAGAAAGCTAGCTTTCAACTCATTCAATGGATGAGAGATATCATTTGAAATATAGCACTAGTAGTTAGACAATTTCTCGGAATATTCTCAATCAATAAGCATTCTTATTATATCAGATGTTTCAGCAAGAAGATTTAGCCTGAAAAATTTTCCAGAATGGAATATTCCGGAACGAATTTCGATACAGAGCAAAAATTGAAATCAATTCAAATTTATTACTGCTACAGTGGACAGCTATAGCTAAATATCTGACTAACATTTGACTCATGATATGAGTAAGATTGAAAGAATGTATATACAGTAATGTATGGCAATATACCCGTGACATTCAAAGAGGTCAAAAGAAAAGCGAGTGATATTTGAATAAGAATAATTATAAAAGTAAAGCATACAACAAAAGCTTAAGAATATTTTCAAGTGGTTATTATATGAAAGATATTAACTCTACATAGATGAAGTGTGTTAATGGTGGTCAATGTTGTTAATCAGCATTGATTTGACTCATTGCACAAAGGAGGATTCGGTATCTTACGAGGTTGTTGTTATGGTTCACGTAAGATCGTCAGCTAAGTATGAACGTTAGAGATTCCATTGTTGCTGATCCGAATGATACCTGAATATTTGAGTGTTTAATCAACAACAAACATAGGGAGGCATTATTTTTCTACATCTTTCGCAATCCAAAAGATCACTTAGCAGTCATACTGTAGGTATAGTATTTCTGAACATCACTGATCAGTTAGTTATTCTTTTTAAATAACGAGTTGAATGATCACTTACCTCTTCAATCCAAGTAACAGTCTGATTGACTAGACGACTTTTGACGGTCGCCATGCATTCTGACTATGTGTCGACATTGGTACGTAGTGAGATGGTGGATGTGGAGGCGGTGCTGTTGGTGGCTCAAGTAACGGACGTGTTGCTGCAACTGACGTCGTCGGCTTCTGTGGCGCCATACGGCATAAACCACAACATAGCGCTCGATGCCATGACAGTAACGTTTTTGATGACAGTACCCACATTGCGCACGAAACTCCCGTCATCAACGACATCATTAAGTTTAGATGGTAAATTTCTGCCTGAAATGACTCCTACAGGAAAATTGCTAGCATTGCTGATAAAAAAAGTTTCCCATACTGTTAATAATAGTTTATTATATTTTATAAAGCTTCCATACTAGTAAGATTATTGATTGAGGTCATTCCGTCTAATTTTCAGTTCTCTGTAGTTATGCGTACTCATTATAGGTGAGTATATAATTATGGACGATTATTGGAATGAGTTTTTACTCAATGTATAACAACGCTGCTCAGTGTTCATAGCTATACTGACCTCGCAATTCAGTACAACTCTATGGACGTGATAGTAAGCATATGAGGGCAAAATTCACGTCAAGCTATCTTCACTTCCCATATCAGCACTGGTAAACAAAACAAGTGAAGTATTTTTTCAAGAATTAATCACTCCAAAAGTCGTAAATAAGTTATCTTAAACGGTACTATTAGTCGTTGTGCCGGTTAGTACTTAGTGTCGACTTTTCTGTACGATAAGATAAGCTTGATCGTTGATCAATCCCTGTTGCCGGATGTGCTTGCGCATTAGCGTTCAACGTGTGAGGTGATTGAATGAAAGCAGGTTCTATACAGTGATTTAAGTTGACCGCTCCTCATCAAGTCAGTGCTGTTTATCTTGTTTAGTTTTCTCTATTACCAATTTACCGACTCCGGAGGGGCTTAATGAGCTTGATGGGCCACCGCGAGCTAATTCGGGTTTGTGGATCACTATGACACCACCAGTCTATCCCTGATTTACCTGTATGATGAAGAAAGTGAGTAATCATCGATAATCTGGAGAAGGAGCTCAACTAAGACTTAGTTCATTCATTGCAGCATTTTTTGCAATGAACTACCTCAATTATATTTACTTCAAAGAGAATATTATTCTCGTTCGAATATTGAATTAGTACGATTCTCCTCAACTTTTATAATCAGGAAGGAATTACACAGGCCTAAACAATTACCACAGGCACTGTTTGTTATCATCAGCATGAAAATTTAATAAGCAATGCTATCAAATTCTTATATAGCTATGAATGATTTGTTTTGTGGATAGTACAATTTGTATATATTCAAATGTAAATTAATAAAGCCTATAATATTTAAGCGTTTATAATTCTTCATATTCTATTTTAGATAAAAAGTAAACAAATACCGTAAATTGGTGGCCGTAAAGTGAAGCGACGTAACGAACCTGAGGTAGATGTGGACGATGACAATGTCCACCTTCAACACCACCACTACTTTTACATCGAATTGTAGTTGGATACCATTTTTTCATAGTATTCAGAGCATAAATATCGCATAGAATTTGTGTTACTGCAGGAAAAATATACAGAAGACAGAACAGTCCCATTTTGAACATCAACTTATCGAGTTTCGACGTGTCAGTACCCTGTAATACAAATACAAATGTGAATAATTTATAACTAAAGATTTTGAGATCATAAAAACTGCTTGAGGCTATATTTACAGACTTCATTCTGAGTAGTTTAAACATTTTTCAACACAAATATCTAGCAAATATTGAATATAAAACAAGCGACTATTAGAATAAGAAGCTTCATTTCAACTAATTAATTAATATCCTACACTGCTTTCTATTCACCAAAGAACAAATCAATGGCAGTTCGAAATTAAACTGATAAATAATCGTCCTCAATGGACTCAGTCTAATTTGATGGTTCTTACTAATGCACTCCAAGCATTAGAATAGATTGCAAGATGTCTCAAATTACTCACACGTCTTCTGAAACTGTCTCGTTCACGACACATGCTGGCGAAACCAGCAATGACGAAGCACGTACCGATACACACAAATACCACTCGTGGTACTAACGAAAAAGCCACCAGAGCTACAGGATCCGTATTTCCAACCGAGCATACACCAGACAATTCGGATGCATCCACCTGAACACCACCACCATTGCATCCCTCAATATCACGGCGATCTTACTCTTACTAGATCAAAAATTGAATAGTTTCTAGAAGAAAACAGCGAGCGTTTTTTTTTTCCTACGAAATAAAGCAATAATTTAGTGAAGAAGAATTCTCTTACGAATACACACAAGTGATAATTATTAACTACAACGGCAAAATGTTAGAAGCATTGAGTAACAGAGTTCTAACCTTCTGCATAACAAGTACAATGATAGTCATGAGAGCAGCTGTACCCCATGCAACAACATGTAGATAGATTGAGCATGCATCAATTCCTTCAGGAACCCATTTTCTGGACGCTGATAAGTACCTAAAGTAAACATACAGAATTCACTTGAAAGCTATCTATATCAAAGCTTGAACTCTGAAATATTGATGAGGTAGAAAAAAAACTCATAGTAACTTAACTTTTGATTGTTGACAACCTTACAATCAACTTTGTTTACCTCATCAAAATGACTTGTAACACTTTAGAATTCCATCTAGTTCAAAGCTTTGTAAGAGAATTTTTGATCAGAATAAAGCTTTGTAAGAGAATTTGTGATCAGAATAACTTTCGTTTGTTTCTCTTTCGTTAAAAATTTGACAATTAAATTGAAGACATCGATCGCCGAATGAATAAAATTGTTTGTATTTTGACTCGTTAGAGAATTTAATTTGACTCAAACCTCGGCTCACAGATTTTGTCACGAATAGCTTGGATTCGTCCATTATAAAATTACATTAAGCAGAAACAATTTTCTTTCATATGACAAGAAATGCGTTTACTAACATAGCCATTATATTTATTATCCCAATCTGAGCACATAATCGATAAGAACGAAAAGTATAATGAAAAAGAAGGCTTCACAAATGAATTGCCTGAGGTTATAACCAGAATATTCCACCTCTCATTGAACACTCATTATAAGGCGTAATCTATTTTTGAAAACACTTTTTTCAGAAAGAAGGTACTGACCAGGTAAAAGCAAACATTAACCACCAAAGTCCGCTAGCAGTACCAAAGTAGTAGCTGAACACAAACGAAAACAAGCAGCTGGTGTTTTCAAAACCTGAATTAGAAAATGTTTTTCTTTTTTCAGATTTGCACTTTTTGAGGATTTATGAAGTAACTCTTCAAATGAGGACCAATAATTATTCAAGCTTTTAATCCTCAAGTATTTAGTATAGTAATAAAGTCAGTGAAAAAAAAACTACTTACCAGAAAATACTAAATAAGCTTGTCCGTTGACTAATTTATCACAAGCTCTTGTCGAATATTGCATAAATAACGGAAACAGATACGAAATAGAGTAGAACACAAAGCATAGTGATATATAAAAAACACATCTGAAAATAATCAATAGGTCTCGTAGTAGTACCACGGTCGGTTTCATGAGGTCCTATAGGACTTCAAGAGAAAAAAGCTTGCTTAGAATTCAATGAAGCCCTATAGAGCTTCAACAGACAATAGCTTAAAGTGTTATCGAACAACGTCATAATAACTTGTTAACTTAATGCTTGAATATGGGAGCTTATTGAAAAGCTGCTAGCACCTCATACGGTGTCGAACACGATCATCAACCTGTCTAATTCTTCTGTTCATTAAACGATATGTAAATATTTGAAAATTTATTTTCATAACCCTTATTATTTATATTCAATATTTAACGAATAACGATTAAAAATCCTATAGATGTAAAATCACATACCGTTCAGGAAATCGAAAACGATTTCGTTCTATTAGAAATGTAAGAAAAGTGAATAAGCTCACAACGAAGTCAAAACCACCCCATACAATCATCCAAGTTCTTGCCGCAGCCTAAACTCTTCCCTCTTCTTGTAATTTATTCATAGGCTAAGGAGGTGTAAACAAAAAAACTATTTCGATTCATTCTTCAAATGAACACTACAGGCATTCAGTTAGAAATATAAAAGAATAGTTAGGAAAAACAAGAAGTATTAGTAATTTTATTTATTTTGCAATGATATTATATTGTCCATAATTGTGCTGAGATGGCCGCAAAACTCGGAACCTCAGGCGGGATTCGAACCCGCACTCACAGATATCCGGTCTGGCGTGCTGATCCATTATCTCAATACAACTATGGTCAAAAAAACGTTACTGTAATCGTATTTCATCTCTCGTGATTTGTGGATATGAATCATTGTAAATCACATGACTACTATTCTTACTCAACAAATTTTGCTTCAAAATACTAATACCGTAATAAGGAAAGGATTACTGAAGCTGTTGAGGATGATTAATGAAGCTGTTGAGGATGATCACTGAAGCTGAAGATGATTTCTCTTCTCACTCAACAAATTTTGCATGAAAATACTGATAACATAATGAGGAAAGGACCACTAAAGCTGGTTGATCTTATATAAACTTCTATTGTATCTTCTATGTTACAACCTCACTACTTTGTATTGACGTGAAATTTGCATGTGATTGTACACGATTCCGAGAAGTTTCATCAATCAATAATTTATCTCAGATAAATGGATATAGAACGTACTTTTTCTTCACTGCTAAACATAACATCAGCTCCACATTTGTATGCACATACTCCCTCATTATCTAAAGGATCGATGTCGAGAAGATCGTGTGGACACGAAAGCGACGACGGACGAAGGCGGTGACGATGGTTAGACCTATAGCGGGATTGGATAGCACTTGTAGAACAAACTCAAAAGTACTGATCTTGTAGTAGATAGTAGAATATGTTAGGTACATCTCTATGAAAGTAATCGTTGAAATTTTTCACAGAATGATCATCTAGAATTTTTTAATGATGGGACCACTGAAACTCGTCTACTTTCTGCATTCGAACATAAATGGTACCAGCGTATTCAAATTATAGGAAGCTTCAAAACAACGTGACCTTTGTAAGACGATAGAAAACAAGGAAAAATGATAAAAAATTCATCAATGCGAAAATAAATAACATAAATTAATGTCATATTTTATCAATGGTCACTCACTAGTGACTCCTTAGCGTTGAGTTTTATCGAATTTTCTCCGATTAAAAAAAAAAACCTACACTATAAATATTTGTAATCACACTTCAAAGCTCGTACACACTCACCCTCGAAAAACACTTAATGGAATTTTGGAGTTGGGAATTTTTCATAGAATTATAATCACAGTCTGATCGCATTGATTCGAAAAAAAAAACGATTGATTTTGTAAGCATTTATGGGATGATATTCGGAGGATTTTATGAGGATTTATCTCTGATATGTGAAATGAAATGTGCGATCCGATTTCGATTAGAGCAGAGGTGACTGGCTCTGTGCTTTCCATTATCGAACTCAATTGAGGCTTTCAAATACTGAGTCAATTCAACTAGAACATCTTACAAAGAAGAATATTTCCCACGATGTTCTGTCGTGCCAACGATTTCTCGTCCACGTGAAGCATATTTGAGTACAACTACAAATTTTCAATTATATACGAAATAAATTTAATACGAATAGCTTATTTTTTTCTATGATAGTTTTCTGTATTGATTTTTTACGTGATCTGCTTAAAAGGGCATTCTTACAGATTGAAATGTCGTCAACAATAAACGAACATACGTCTTCTCATAACCATGACGATTCTCGTCAGGATTCATACATAATTCCGGTTCTTGTGGAAAACGAGAACAGTCCAACGGTTCCGGCCATGAGATGCCGAATTCTTCAAGAATTGATGAACAATCCGCTTTCACCTGAATTTATGATGAAGAAATTCAAAATTACAACTCAATACAGAACTCATTTGACTCGCATTAGAGATAGTTGGGTCAAGTTGATTTATGTCCCATAAATCACGTTACTGTATAATTTATACGATATTCCTAAAGACAAACCGCGACGTTTGAATGACTATTCAATTGTTCAGATAACGATACTGTTACGTAAGCGCTGTATAAAGGAACATCGTAGTAATAAAATGACCGAATGTGTTGCTTATCGATAAGAATATTTCTGATGCACAAAGAATAGTATTCAGGAAAAAATATTATCATTTTAATGTCCTATACAAGTGTTGATCAATTCTATAAGACTACAACTATATTGAGGTTAAATAAATATTCGATTAATCAGTTCGAAACTCCAATTGATACTCAAAATCGTGTGAAGCGATGTATTTCAAAAAGCCGAATGAGTAAAGCTTAACCGTTTTTAACTCGGAATCGTATTATTCCTAGTTCATTTGTGATCTAGAGAAACCTCATTTACGATCAGATTTGAGGTAAGATATATTTCAAACAATAGCGAAAAACTTTTGTCATTGTGATGTTGTAAATACGGCTTCGTACTTTTTCAAAATTAAACTGTCATTGTGATCAGCACCAATCATATCAACAGAATCAATGAGTTCATAAGAATAAGACTGTTTCCAGAATCTGATCTTCGTAAATCCATATGAAGCCTTCAAATTATTTTTGTGAATGGTATTGTGATAGGAAATCTGCGTGGAATAGAATGATACTGAACAATTTTTTCCACCTATAATGACTCCTTTAATAATGTATTCGATCTTATGACAAGTAAGACATCAATTATGCTCTGACACGAATCCCAATGAATTACTATCGTCTCAAATTTGCCTCACAAATGTCATCTACAGCGTGTAATTGTTCTATCATAGAGCAGCTGCAGTCTAAGCATTGACCGCTTACTGTAATTTTCTTCTCATCACCAATAGCTTTGACCGTAATTAACGAGAAGAATTGGCGGCTTTAATAAGACACATACTGGCTATTCTGTTAATCCATCAGTGAGAATCGATCTCTACGATCAGATTACCATAATCTGGTCGTAAAGAATGTTAACGTCTCCCAACGACCGTTGTTGATTAAAAGCATCTGGCGCTCGCTCAAAGAGTCATCGTACACGATGCTATCGGTTACCGATCGCCGCCTAGCGATCGTAGGTGTGACTCGTTCGGGTATTGATTGATGATTAAAAGCTGAATTTGTTTTATATGGAGGATATTAATGCCTACGATTTCATAAGAACGTTAATATATCAAAAATATAAAAATAGTTATCCTATGTAGCAACGCATAGGAATTTATTGATTTTTTGTTCACGATTTTTGAATCTCAAGCTTTTTGATTCGAATCATATTTATCACTTCCTGAGACATTCAATGTTCTTCCTCTGATACTAAGAACTCAACAGAGTTTTGAGGTTTTCATTAATATTTACATAGCTGTGAATATTTCAATTGAAAACAGTTTGCGATTTTTACGCATATTCAAATTCAAGCTATGTATTTAATTTCTATTTATTAGTATAAAATTTTCACATAGAATTGTTTTTCTTGAATCATCGCTATTCAAAATGATAGATGTATCCGTGTTCAGCTACACTGCAGCTGATGCTCTGCCCTCCTCATTCATTGCGACTTAATCAGACGACCAACGAACAACGTAAAACTATTTCCCTGAAGCTTTTATTCACATATATTCCAGTGGTCCTTCAAGCTTTTATTCACATTGATTCCAGTGGTGCCAGAAGCTCCATTCACATTGATTTCAGTGGTCCGTGAAGATTTTATTCACATTGATTCCAGTGGTTCTTGAAGCTTTCATTCATATTGATTCCAGTAGACGGTAAGAATCTACTATTTGTCTTCTATGCGAAATAAGCTCGACAATTTTAAAACACGAATATTACACTAAGTATTGGGAATTCATATGCATCTGGATAGATTATGCAAGAGCGTGAATAAGATAATTTAGACGTTTTTTGCCACGTATAACTATGATTTGATGATGATGTTAAAGCTTTTAACGCATGGTATATTCTTCTGATTTTTTTATGTTGGAGTAATATGACTGAACGGTACTTATTTCGCTTCAATCTATCAATCATAATCACCATCGTCCATATGTCTTCCGTCACATCATGCTCTATTGCCGACACCTGCCCTTTTTCTTCTCATCAACGTTCGTCGTCACCTGTACAATCAACATAACTAGGACCACACGATAAATGTAGGCGGCGAACGAATGTTCAGACACCTAAGGGTCAAGTAAACAGAACTCAATTAACCTCACCTGTTTCAGACCTACAGGTGTCGTTACATAAACAAGCACAAAGCTTATATTCAAAATGACCACGAAAAATGGAGGTTTTATAATACGGAAAAGACTTGCAACATGAAGAAAAGCTTACAGAATATCACGTTAATGCAGATACTAGAAGGTTCATCACAATTAGAAAAAATTATTGTTAAAATTATTATAATTGAGTCATATTCTGTAATACCGTAATACAGAGGGAAATGATGTCACTTTATGTATAGAGGAATCAGAAATCTGAATGCTTTAACCTCCTTAGAAATATCGATAAGCTTAATAATTTTTCAAATGTATTTGCCATCAATTTCAAAATAATCGTTTTTTTTGTGTTTGAATTCATTAAGACGTTTCATGGATATTAAGAATTAGTTCCTCAAATAATATCATACTCAGGTAATGGTAGGTCTAAAAAATAACTGTTAAGATTCTACCTCAATTTATAGCCATCATTTCCTCTTTGTTCATCTTTGAATAGTCATCGATATCATTTCTACAGCTTAAAATTTTAAATTCCACATATCAAACGGATCAATCGAATCAATTAGATAGCGATTTGCCGGCAGCAAAAATGCTCTAAAGCCGCGTCGCGCTCAATGAGGAAAATGTTAGCGGGCTGAGAAAAAAAAAAGGATTGTGAAGTATTTACAATACGATAGCGATGAATACTGGCTATATTTAATTAAATCTTTGCTAATATTTAGTTGAACTGAGGAGATCAGAAGAAGCTTTTACTATTTCACACTCACCAACGAGTAAAAGAACTTCAAATCGAGGAACGTGAACTCACTTGTGATATGTTGCTCAGAAAAGCGTTCACTATAGAAGTTTTCCATAAGCTACTCATTACAAAAACGAGTCATAAGAGAAACATTAACACATAAAAATCAGTATAGTAAATAACTAATATCTATGTTTTTACTGATTTTGGAGATTACATAAAATTACGCATATGAGGTTACATAAAATTACGCATGTGAGGTTACACAAAATTGCATATATGAGGAAAGGAATGCGATCGCATGAGTCTCATCATACCGTAATAAGGTCAGTGAGGTAAAACATCCACTAAAAATCTAATACGTGCAAAATAATCTGTTTTATAATCACATATTGCTCGATTTCTATTACAATCGATAGTGTACTGAACGAATACCACCAGCTTGTTCTTGTAGTTTAGTAGTTCAGTTCATCCGTCCACTACTAGCAGTACGCTACGAATATTCCTAGTAAGACTTCACTTTTTCTTTCATTTGCTCACATGGATTTTTTGCAAGTTTCTAAGGGAAATGTTAAAATATGACAAAAACCACTCATAAACACACATAAAAAAAAAACACTATGAATTATTAAACTACGTTTTCCTCATTAATGAGTCAAATTCAACCTTTTTCTTAAGCGTTTTCCTAATCTTTAGATTAATATAGAATGTTTTGGTATAGAAAGGAAGAATGGAAAAGTCTTAAACCTGCTCACCCACCTGTTCGCATACGGATCGGCAGCTGGTGACAGCTTGTGGCATTCCTTCTGGGCACATCGGCGCGAACACGGAGCACACAAAAAATTGAATATTTCGATTACATCGTGTTTTGATCAACGGCTTGAAGTGTTCGGTGTTTGTTTGCAGCTGAATTTGATTAATTATAGAGATGAATTGTGTGGCACAGTGGAAGAGGTGCCACTGTTATACACATGCCCAAATCAAGTTCATAGCCGACCCCAGAACACAGAAAGGTATTTATCGAAGTGTCGGCAAGTTGATAGCAGAAAAATATGGGTATGTTAAACAGCACTGGACTGGTGAAGAATATTCTAAGCCAATGTACAGACTACGCTTGTATCTAATCACTTCAACAATATCATATTGGACACGAACGCCTAGTCGCATACTGCAACAGCGATTGATCAACGCCAAAGCATATCTTGTTGAATGGTAGCTTATAACTTGTGGCAACTACTCTTCTCCGCGTTAATACTGCTTGTCGTCTGACATTTCGGTGGTACCAATCGTAAAGTAAAAAAAGAAGAACTTGGTAGAACTAGGTGGCATGGCGAAACTTTGTGCACAAAGTTACGCTTACGTGTCACTGTGACACCTACACCACTGCGCTACGCACACCTCATAATAGAGGAAGCAGAGGTTTCTAATAATTCGTACCACTGAATGATAATCTCCGAAGCAATTCATAATTTTTGAATTATTCATGAATCGTACTAAATCCTCTTCTCTCAAATTTCATGAAGACGAAAAACTACAGAAAGCTGTTCCTGATATTATTGCCTATTTATTTATATTCTAAGAACAAATGAGTACAAAAGAAAAACCTAATTTAGTTAATTGATTTTAGCATTTCACT
>KN716683.1:15220-28783 GCA_000816705.1 Dictyocaulus viviparus | reverse complement strand
AATAAATAAAAATGTAATAATAAAAAGTGCTAAAAATGCAATAAGGAAAGAGCATAAGGAGGAAGAACATTCGAGGCAAAGAAGTTTACCGTAGTCAATGAACTATCGCTATCGTTGAAAATATGATAACAGTACAATTATGTATGTAGTTAATGAGATGTATACGGTAGAATTATTGATTTGTGGATATGGACATTCTGAATGATTGACGATCACTCGACAGAGACGTTGAAGAAGATGTGGCGTACTGGTCATCTGAAGCAACGAAATGTCATCACACATTACCCAGTCATTGCTTACTAGTTGAAGAGAAAATATAAATATTATGATGTCATATATTGAAAAGATGAAGTGTTGATGAAGTGTTGGTATTGAAGATTCTTGACGCTGATCACTTTATGATAATTTCATAAATGATTATTAAAAGCCGTTCTGATTAATAATAGATAGATAGAAGAGGAGTAGGATTACCTGAACACATACTTCATGTAGACCTGGCAATGGATGCAGAAGAAAATCGTACTGTAGCCATCGTTCAACACTTGTCGTCACCAAGTGCTCTTCATACAAAACTCGTTCACGTTCACGTATATGATAGTAGATGACCAATGTGGATGAATATGGCCAATATTCATCGTAACGAACAAGTAACGACGTATTATCGCAACCGTTTGTTCTAAACAAAAGCATTGAATATAACAACACAAATTAATTGCCACATCAAATGCATCACTGATTGATCGCCATTATGCAAATGACGGTCTCAAACTAACTAGCATATGCTGATAACAAGTTAGAAGCAAGCAATCAGTTGACTAATCACAGAACAACGACTTCAGTTATGCAATCGTAACACATTGATTCGTAAATCATCAAACGTAAACCAAATGTCCTCCAAAGCCTCCGAAGACTCCGAATTATGTGATCAACTCATTGGCATCATATATTAGAATCATAGAATTTCTATCTATATTGTAGATAAAGGATAGAGTAGATACTGTCATTGTGCCAGACAGATTGTGAAGAAGAAGAAAATGATTTTTTTCGCAATCATTTTCGTTTAGTTAATTGTTTTATTCTGTTTTACATGAATGATAACAAATCAAATGAATCAATCAATTGCTTTTCAAAGCGCTTATTTTTGCACGTCCTAGTTTCTCCTACTACCAATCGCCTCCCTGTAAGCTTTCATTCATTGCATACGCGGTACTGCATGCGTTTAAATTTGATGCATCTTTAATTACACAAACTAAGATAAGAGAAGCTTTGGCCGTTGATCAATTCCTCGTATCAGGATGCGCCTACGCATTCGTGTTCAACGTGATATCGTAAAGGTGTTTGCATGCGAGCTTGGTCTATGCAGTGACTTGAGTTCACCACTCTTCACCAAGTCAGTGCAAGTTATCCTACCCCGATTTAGATTTATCTGGCATTAAGTTACCGACCTCGGAGGATGTCGGGCTTGGTTGGCCTGGGGGACGGCTGCGAACTGACTCGGATCGGAGTGTAGCCGTTGCACCTCCACCGCTGCGCCACTGCGTCACGATAGTCACATATCACGATAAATACGCTGCTTTGATCTTTTAGGTACACTTAGTGATACTAATTGTGAAATTGGCCTTATGAGGAGCGTAAATGAAAAAGAACCACAGGCCTTCTCAAAAGGAAAAAAAATTACGGTAAAAATATGAACACACGCAATAGAAAATAGTAAGCAGAATTGTATCATTACGTTATCCGTATCACATTAAACCTCACCGTACTCTTTATATGATGCAGTACATCGACAGTACAACAAACTGTTCAGTACTACTAAATCAATCCTCCAAAATATATGAACACCTGAGCTCTATTTGTTGTTAACATCTCTAAGATGTAAACATTTGAAACGCTTGTACTACAAAATCTATGTGCGTCTTTCAGCACATTTAAGCTGATCAACGTTGATTTCTATTGCGTTCACATATAATTATAATTCACTTAGCTATGCTAATAATACACCTGAGGTAGTGATATGTGAGAAAAAATTGAGGTTATTCTAATTTGAGGTATCAAATGAACCGAATAGTAAATTCAATTCTGAAATAGATTGAGTCAAACAACGTTTTTGTTGACATTATGCAGTATCCCTACACTTCTATTCATTTAGTAAGAGGTGATGATTGAAAATTATTCCTGTATTTACAAAACGTTTTCAAAAATTATTATAAAAAATATATTGAAAAAAAACAATCAATAGAATTTTTACTTCAGATACGGTAACGTATTAGCGATATGAAAATGTTTGGTTACTTATAGAAAACTATTGCTCATGAAAGACTCCTACCAGTTCCGACTTCTCCTCGAAAACACTGGATAATTAGGTTATTTAACTCAATTGTTTCCCTCTAAGTACCTCAATAGTTATTACCAGAATGTATTTAAACTCCAATGAAAAATATCATAAAGCTTAAATTTTCATTATTTTCAAGTGGTTGTAGTTTAGTTGATGAAGTTCTTACAGTTCGTCGTCTAAGGTGATAGTCATTTCCTCTTTGAAGGATTTTCCTCATTGTGACTACGGAATAACTGTCATCCATCTTAGGTGTTTATTACTATTTGAATATGATAAAACTCAGCTAAATCTAAGCTTATTTGAATGTATAAGAAATGAAATTTCTAACTCGATTAACATATCAATATCGTTTTGAAGCGTTGTAGGTTTTATAGCTGAAACTCGACCTAGTCCTCCTTACTCATAGATTCTGTTGTTGTTGTCGTCCTGCCAGAGGAAAAAAATGAGCGATCACTCATTTTTTTTCTTTCAAATTGAGTTTAACAGACGAGTTATATGCTTTATTTGTATCGATGTAATGTAAACGATCAACATTAAACGTACGAAACGGATCGATTGTTTGACAATTGTCAAAGCGAAACCACTAAATCACCAGCCATTATTTTTATGAGATGTGCGTGCTAAGAATTTGGTGTTGATCACCATGCAAATGTTCCCTCATGCAGCTTAAGCGGCATGACGACATTAACAACATGACGGCGACGACAATGGAGTACTGGAGTAATGTTGTATAAATCAATAATGCTTAATTATTATCGGAAGCTATCCAGAAAAAAAGCTACAAGTGAAAAACGAACGCTTTAATTATATAATTGTATCATTATTATTATTTTGTAATGAATTACACTATCTGTGAATGACGTAAGCTGATAATTACGCGATTATCGAGGAAATTTGAGAGGAAAAAAACCTTAAAAAACTTTGGTTGCAAGTTTTGCGGCCAACTCAGCATAATTACAAAACGCTAATTGTTTATTTGTTTACTTGTTTGTTTGTTTTTTCTCCCATAGTGTTAACGATAAATAAATCAAAGCGATTTGGTGACTCTGTCGAAAATCGTTCCACATCCATCAAAACTAATTTATATATTTTCTACTTTGTATGATGATATAATTTACGATAATTCATATGAAAGCTTTAAAACACTATCTATATCACGGCTTTATGAATGAGACAATACTCTTCACGAGAACGTTGATCCTCCTTGAGGGCACGATTGACGTAGTTTTCAAAAACATCTCAGAAACGAGGAAATAAATCACCCAAACGTTCCATAAGAACTTTAAAAACAGTATCTGCACTACGGTTTTGTGAATGAAACAGTACTCTTCACGAAAACGTCCTGAGGGGCCCTCCTTGAGGGCACGATTGACGTAGTTTTCAAAAACATCTCAGAAACGAGGAAATAAATCACCCAAACGTTCCATAAAAACTTTAAAAACAGTATCTGCACTACGGTTTTGTGAATGAGACACTCTTCACGAAAACGTCCTGAGGGGCCCTCCTTGAGGGCACGATTGACGTAATTTTCAAAAACATCTCAGAAATGAGGAAATAAATCATCGAAACGTTCCTGTTGTCTGTCTTATGGGATTGTCAAAAATAGTGCCTTGAAATGAATACCCTGTTCAGGTATAATATTTTTGATGAGAGAAAAAAACGGGATACGGTAGATATTCTCTCATAATATCTTCTTAGGTTGAGAATTTGAATGGGATCAATTCATAATGTGGTTGATTGGTCAATCTAAAGAAGCTAATAAGACGATTCGTTTCATGTTTGGCTTCCACATCCATTGAGGAAAAACATTACTCATTAGTTCTAACAGAAATGTAGTCAAATTGATGACTAAAATAAGAAACGACTAAAAAGATCTCATGGGAGATTTGACGAGCTTATAGTAGTGAGCCCTCGTAGCACTCTCCAGGATAATTTCATTCTATGAAAGTATAGTTCGCGGGCAGTTCTACTTTAGGAACTTCTTCTAATTCTCAACTGGTAAATCTAACGACTCATTTATTTGTTTTACTTGGAACGACCAGAAATTTTACGGAGGAGAAAATTAACCAGAATTTTAAATCGTGATTAAAGATCTTCATATCTTCAAAATCTCTTAAGTTTTCCCTCACCAATGTTTGAGAAAAACATTGAGAAAAAGATAAATTAACATGTGATCCAGTTGAGAACTTAAAAGAGCATAGTTTGTCCTTCGAGGTGATTATGAAAGCTTAAGGTTAAAAGAAAAAAACATGACGTTGTATATTGATATAAGATTCACTAGCTTCTGCTTAGCTTAGCTTTACAATGATGTTCATTAAGAAGACGTGCTTATGATTCTCGTAGAATCGTCAGTAATAGGATACGGTAAGATTGATAGCTTTAGTGCATAGATGGAGTAGAGTTGACCGAATCTTCAACAAGAAACATTGTTATTGTTGAAAGTGTAGCGGCATCGCCTTTGATGTGAATACGACGAGGCCGTTCTAATGAAAAGTGGGAGCCGATTCGCGCAGCAGATAGAAATTCTAAATGACCGCACCAGCCAGTTGAACCGACGAAGAACATCATCAGAAAACTTTTTAAGGGACCGAGAAAGATTGCTCTACACCTCTGCAGTTTGAAAAGAAAGCAAACTTCCTCTTTTAAGGAGCGTAATTTTACGTTCCCATAGTTCTCATGATTTTTGCTTGAAGTTTGATTATGGTTAGATTATAAGTTACAATACAATGTGAAATTATTCTCACTAAGAAATATAGCATAGATTTCTACCTGACGCCAACTAAACTCAGCTTTTACGATCGAAAAAACTGGCTTGTTGCTGACAAAATTTGGACCAGAACTTCTCCGCCGGAAACAATAACAAATACTAATTCTATCGTTCAAAAATTAGCAGAAGATGACCGTTAGCACGAAATTGATATCACTTATTAAGTTAGTCACAAAACTCGGAGTCCCAAACAATCGATAGCACAGAAGACCGCAAGTCTTACGTAAGTCCATCCGAGTTTTTTGAGCTTACTCAAAAACGTGGGACATCAATGTCATACGATTACAGCTCGTCATAGTTAAGAAAACATAAAGCAATTACTTTTAAGATTGAGGAGGTGATGATGTTTTACTCCGTATTTGCAAAAAATTGAGGAGGTGATGATCAGCGTGTGTTTACTCGGTATTTAAAAAACATCAGAAAACGAGAGCTTACTAACGTTACACTTGTTTTAATCAAATGATTCATATAGGAATAATCAGTGGAGGAATAGCTATAACGAGTTTTTCGTTTGGTTCATACAAGTCATATGGCCGTCGTTGCTGTCATTTACTGCTGACGTAAACTGTAAAGGTTATGAACTGAATCGTTATTTTCATTCAAAGAAGTGTCATGAATCCGTGATGAATTAAATCTATAAAGGCGCCGAGTTCTAGAAATCTAAAGCTAAATCTTCTAGAAAGCTTTTAGAAAGCAACAAGTATCGATGAGGTCACATATTCTTGTTCAGTTCATCACCTATTCAAAAGCCATAGAGGGAGAAATTGTACACTGTTCAGCAACACATCGTTTCGTATTGTCGTCAACATGATTTTCTTCTTAAACATAAACAAAATATTGTTGAAATACTTATTGATTGATTAGTATTCGACTCATGATTCATAGAAGATAACTTTTACGATTGACTTATAGAAGTCGTTATATTAGGAATGTTCAAAGTTAATGTGAGTGAGATTTAGCAAGAGTACTGTATGAGTCGGAAGAATAAGACTGATCACTGCCTAAGGAGGTCAAAATCGGAGGAGACATCACAAAAATCTGATAACTTACGATTTGATTGAGTCACAATATTTTAGCGTTAAAATTAAGTACTATAGGAGTTGCAAAATAAATATAAGGCATACTGAGGTATGAGGTTCACTTTTTGAGCATATGCATATTGACACAGAATCACCATTAAAATAATAATACAAGAAAGAAGTGGATTCGACTGATTGCTTTCTTGATGGAGGTTTCTATTTGAAGTTAAGAACTAGTGATAATCAGTTGAGTGACGGTATCAACAATAAGAAAGATAACAAAGCGATGAAACAAACAACAAGATGAAAGATAAACAAGGATGGTAAATATTTTATTTACTATATTATGTATATAGTTGTGGAATTATGTAGCTAGCAAAACAATACCGGAGCAGTTAGGACGAGTTCGTGACTAGGTCGCAGGTGTCTCGTAAAATTATGACTGCATTGGTACCTCCTTAGACATACCGTATACCTCATGAGTGATTAATAACATGAATTATTATTGATATGATTACTTTTAAGTAATCAATAAGTCGAAAAATACACTCAAGAAATAGAAAAGCATAAGATAATTATGCTGCAAGTTATTTCTGCAATCTCCTCATGAAATAGTTCATCACTTTTTTTTTCCTCTACCAGCAGTCTAATCAACGTTTCCATCGAGAAAAATTCATCATTTCTCATGAAAGCATAAAATGTCATAGACATTATGCGTGAGACTCATTTTGTTTTTTTTTTCTGATATTGATTGCTTCAAGGTCATTTCTCTTTGGCGATAAAGTCATCAGTTAATTTTTGAAGCGTTTTCATTTCATCGTTTTAAAAACATTGTTTGAACGCATTAAAAAAAGCTAAAAGTGTTACAAATCACAGAGTTTTTCCTCTCAGATAACAGAAAGTGACAACGATGAGGAGCTGAACGAGGAAAGTAGAACAAAAAGGATCATTACTCGTACAGTACAGCTACTTATATAACACCTGATGCGGATAATGAACAACTGGCTGACGATGAGCATTACCTATTGAGTCAATTCAGTTAATGTAGTACTTCATTAACAACTTGAATTATGGCAATTCCGAATTTTTTCATAATACCGCCTGTTCTGCTGATTTAAACTTTTATCTAGATAGTGAAGAATAGTGAATATGAATGTGGTTTGTTCTTCATGTTTTTTTTATACGATGAATCCTCATCCTCAATCCTCACGTGCGATGACACTTATTGCTGAAATCAATACGGAATAAGCGTCCGCCATTTGATATATCAACGGCTTCAATATGTCTGAACGGCGCCTCTGTGAAGAGTGTAATAGCCATATCGTTGTCCACAATGGCATGTGATTTATTCCAAGTCGTTTAGAGTGCTGTTGTGGCGGCAGAATTGCATTGAGACAGCGTTTACTGCCTATCAGAATGGACCGAGTGCAACAGATTCTGATGAAAGAACATGATGATCTACTGCGATGCAATGAAATCGTTACGCAAGGAATGTTCGTCGGAAATCAATTGCAGTGACCTGATTCTTTCAGTTATAGTTAATAAGTTCATCTTTGTTTACATAATCGCTGAAAAATAAACAACAAAACACAAAATGAACTGGTTTTCTAGCGTTCGGGTCACATCGAACTCAATGAGGCGGAATATCGATGAGGCTTGACGCCAATGCATCCCATTACAGAAAAACTCAGTAATTACAAACGCATGTTGATATAAGGAGTGATTTTATTTCGTACTAGAGAAAACTAATCAGATTTTTCATTGCCTTCCTCTTTATTCCTCAATTCTTTGGAGTTGGATTTCCTTTTTTTCATGGCTAATTGTACTTATTCTTTGAAGAAACACTGATTAAGGGTTTATAAAAAAGAAAAAACACCGATTAGGCAATAAAAAGTATTCAATTATAAAATAAAAAGTGTCAAATTATAATAATAATCTCAAGATATCCTTCGAGAAGAAAAAAAAACGTGAAGGCCGAACTACAGTACTACCTGCATTTGTTATAAAATGAAAAAAAAAACCAATTGAAAAAGTATATCGATGTGAAAAATTCGTTAGCAAATAAATACTACGATCAAATTATACTGTAATACCTCTTTTTCCCTCTTATACTTACATCATCATGATGATCTACACACCTCATATAACAAACTCACTGATCTAATGAATATGCTAAAATGTGAAACAATCCTATTGATCCTACTAATCGATATGTAAACTCTTCAAGAAATGTATATGAAAAAAAATAGATAAACAACTATTGTAAACATCAACAACAACAACGTTATATGAAAAACTCATTATTTTTTAATTATTACTATTCTTGATAAGAGCTTAAATTGATAAACGTTCCGTTTTCGATCAATGAATCGATTTATAATCATCAAAAGTAAGATCGTATGAGGTTGTGAAGAGTGAAAAAACTCAACTAGTACAAATCGATGAGTCTTGTATAAGTTAGAGGTACGAGGAAACCATCAGTCATATCAAATTCTTGCATTAGTGGAACCCTATTTTTCATTTTGTTACTCATTATAACGTACTTCAACGCTTCTCAAAATGTTCTTTATTCTTTTTGTTTTCGTAAAAATAATCAGCTGATTCAGACGATGTCGTCAATGTGTATTCGTCTGCATCAGAAGAACGTGTTCATGAAAATTCATCGAAATGCTTTCTGAATATGAAAAATATCGTCTAGTTGCTTTCAAAACAACACATTAGAATCTTCGTTAAAATTAGGAACTCAGTAAGCATTCGCCGAATTGAGTTCACCTAATGAGTTCGTATAGTTGACGAGTACGAAACAAAGTACTGAATAAGTTCTAGTTGAATTCGTTCTCGTACTGTTACATTTCTAAAGAGCATTGTTTTTTTTTTTCTTTTGCTCATCATATCGCTTTTTATCTAAACTGAACGCCGAAGGTTAATTTAAAATATGATTGAAGTGAATAGATAGCAATCAATCAATTATTTTTCACCTATCGTACGAGTTTTCCAAGAACTGGTTTATCGATTTATTTGTTGAGTTCTGATTTTTCAGTGGTTTCTGTTGCTTTCAAAGTGGCACTCGTACTTCCCTATTACGAGCCTCAAAAGAGTAGCGGCGAGTGCAAGTAGTGAGTGTGATATGAAGCTTAGATGAAAGAATGTCCTACTGATACAATTCCATTGATTCATTGCATTTCTCAAAGTAATAAAAATACGTTCTGCATAATATTATAGTAGTAAAAATTATTATAAATAGAAAATAATTTGAGTAGATCATATATTTTCAGTGCAATTCTGAAATAGTAATTTATTTAAATAAACTCTCATAGTGAATTCTATTTGACATTCTATTAACTATGATAATCCCTTTATATCCTCAATGATTGATGTGTTAATCATTAGACGTGAAGACATTCTGTTGGGATTCGAACCCTCATCTTTAGATGATCCGATCTAGTGTGTTACCGATTGTACTAACGACGTCTTCGATGTGCGATATTCAAATAAACGTCTTATGTTAGAATGAGTCAATATTAATATGAGGAAAAAAATTTTAGCGCTGTTCGACTAACCCCTGAAACGATGGTATGAGAATCGAGTGGGAGAAACGTCTATGTTGATGAACTTATATAAATCAGAATTCTGTGAAGTTATTCATCGAAGATTTTTGATCTCCGTTATTCTTCTTAATTGTGAAATATGACGAAATATTGATTGAATTCGTGGAAAAACATTCAACAAGTGAGAATTTTGAGACAACATTTAATAGATCATTAGTAATCAATAGTCACTTAATATGCATATATTCGTCCCTTCCTTTAGTACTTCAGATGACGATGCTGAATTGTAGATGACGTCAAGAAATCGATTCATGACAAGTTGCTCGATAGATCACATAACATGAGATTTTTTCAAGTGTTCGAATATTTGAACGATTCAAATTGATCTATTTGAGTATTAAACGAGAAGAATGTGAACAAACCTCGTATCGAGGTGGATCAACCTCGCAAGCCATTCTTTCTCGGTGCCGTTACGAAGCAGATTATCTGACGGTTGAAAAACAAACGAAGTTGAATGATTTGCATAATATGTGCCTATAAATAATAATACAGCTTTAAATTAAAAATACTCTAGCTTACTTGAAGTTCTTTATAAAAGAAAATAAGAGTGTTTATAATTGTTTACATTATTGTATACTATTATAATTTAACAGTAAACAATCAATATGACGGATTTTTGTAAATAAATTCTACCGTTGTTGGGTTTGTTGATTGCCAAAAAAAAACCAAAAGTTGTAAGCCTTCATAAAATATTCCCTCTGAGAAACATCTAGTTATTGGCGTACTGCTTAAAAGTTAACAAAATAAAAATAAACAACACAATCAGTGCTTTTCCTCATTGTTGAGTTTTTTAGTGAGTGTACAATCTGAATAAATGTCAACAACAACAACAACAACAACAACAACAGGAATCGATACGAATCATCAGATAGCAGCTGTTCTTCATATCCGCTATAAAATTACGTCTTAACGACCTTCTTAAAGTTATGTTGATTAAGCTTGCGTGAAAAAAAAAAACATCTGTTTCGTCTTTAATGAAAATCTTAAGCAAACATTTTCTTTATTATTAAAAAAATATCCTCGATGTTTACTAAAAAAAACAATCATAGATTTTTTCGAGACCAAAAATTTGCTTCAACATCTCTCTGAAAAAATTTATGTTGAATCGTTTAACTTCTACTTTCAGCAGATTTATTGTCTGCTAATGAAGTTGAAAAATCACTTTACTCAGTACCAGCCTTAAGAGGTGAGGTAGGTTTCATTAGCCTTATCAGAATCAGTCAACTGATTAGCATAGCTTCTCGAAATGATGAAAGTGAGTAATATTTTTGATATTTGCAAGAACTTATCCTGATAGATATCCTCTTACCGTATACCCCGTTATTATAGGTCTCATAACGAATTGTTGAATACCAGTCGAGAATGTACCATTCATTAGCATTAAGTGAACACGACACGTAATCCTGAAAACTTCTGGATAATCCTTCCAGAAGCTATTGCTATGCGATTTTTCAGGACTATTTTATAAGTACTGTACACGTACCGCATAATTCGTTGGTAGATAAGTGATTGGACAACTTGAATTTGAGGAGTTAAATTGTACCGTCTTACTAAGCGGACCACTTCGTGACAGAACCTAAATCTCAAATGAAATTGTACACATCTTCAATCAATAATATTATACCTACCTGTAATTATGCTAAGTTGGCCACAAAACTCGAAACCTCAGGTGTGACTCGAACACATACAGATATACTCGGTCTACAAACCCTGAGGTTTTGAGTTTTGCGGCTAACTCAGCATAACATTACAGGCAGTATAATATCATTGCAAAATAATAATGTAATTACGATAATTGTAGAATTAAAATATAAATTTTGATTATATATTATAAAAATAATTTGATTATATTTTATTTCAGTTCAATTTCAGTCATTTACTATTCAAAATGTTACAGAAAATGCGTGATGAATAATAAAATCATGGTGTTTGTATGACTCATTATTGATAGAATGATGAGGGACAAAAAAAAAATTAGCATACGTCTCTATAATGATCATCCCTCAAATTATTAAACAATTAAATTATAAATTATTGAAAATGTATGTTAAATTGTTCACTATTGAAATTTATCACAAAAAGAGTAAGATTTATTCAGTGAATCGTCGAAAAATTTTGGTTGAAAGATTTCTTAAATTCAAAATGAGGTAAACGTTTTCATGTTAACGTATCGTACTGTTATACCGTTCAGTGATCGTTCTAACGTATGAGGTAGCAACGAATGTCTTCCCGTTCTATATTTCCCTCATAAGTAAGCAAGAAAGACTGGACCATCGACGTAGACATTAATGTTTCGATCAAACCCTAGGGTTAGTCAACGTGGTTAGTCTAATCGGTCATCTATTGGAGGCATAATATAGTAGTTATCACGTTATCGAAATACTCCAGAATATCCAGGTTATCGGAAGTGTCTGTCATGTTATTCATCTGGATACCTCACGTACCTCATATTCGGTCCAATGTTATGCATAGTAAATGTTTTTCCCCTCATGCAATTACTACGATGAGTACTATTGAGTTTATTCTAAGCAAATCTACTTAAATTCATTCTCTCATAGAAAATCACTTTGGATTCGAGCGACGTAAATTTTAACACTCATTGAAATACACCTGAAAATGAGGCGAATAAGAAAAAAAAAATATTCAAATTATATTCATACCTCAGATAAAGCGTACGTATGACGTGATAGCAAATACTGACATTCCTCATAAGCACCGAAATCAGGCGAAAGTCTGTATTCATCTTGATATCCCTTCAATTTTTCATAAGCTTTACTTTATTATATTTTTTCTATTCAACACTTAAAATTTAATGTGAATCTTAAAGGTATTAATATGAATATGAGTACGTACTTGTTAAAACTGTTTCAGCTATCACTTACCATTGGAGAACCGGTCGCGTCTGCGCGTGTTTTTTAACTCACTTAGGAGGAATGCTAGCACAATATCATAATCATAAAAGAATATGCTTCGGCGTAATCTATTTGCTAAGATGCACTACTTCTTCGTTGTCTTCTTCATATAGTGCTGTTTCAGAGTGAGAAATCCATACAATAACTTGGGATCACTAATCTTTGACCAAATCCACCTAGCTTATCCTCATTGATTTACTCTTTTATCTCTATTTCCACCCTCAAAGGATGAAACTCTCTGTTTATGTGCAAAGTCATATCTGAGGCACATTGTGGTCAGGCCCACATCTCATTGTGATCCCTATCACATTCCTCATTTGATGAAAAGCTATTCAATAGTCACTGTCTCACAGTGAGGTTGGCTTATTTTTTCATTCTTTTTCCAGGAAATTTTTTCATACTGATCTTGAGAAGCTATTGAACTTTGACATTTGACGGCTTGTTTATGTTTTGACTGTTTGTTTATCGTCTGGAATCACATAAAATATATCAACATTATGCACTTCCTCATTGATTCATGGCAAAATTTGTTGTGTTTATACCTCAATGTAAGGAAAAAACATCTAATTTCAAGCTCAACGTAGTGGATATACAACGTGTTGAGGTAAACAATTGAGTATCAACTAAACGTCATGCATTTGTTGTTGATGTAACACATTTAGAACTGTACAAAACAGAATGGTACACATTGAAGTGATAAATATGTAAATTAATCTGATGTGATTTCTGATTAGTCGCTCGTCGAAAGGAAAAAGCTCTAGCCAAAAAATTCAATTTTCCAGCTTATACTCAAGAGATGTAATCATTGAGAATTTTTTAAAATTATATTTAGGCAATAATGCCATATTGAAAAATTCATTGCATCTATTGCGAGAGCGATTGTAATGTAGAAGCATGGACACCCTCTTCCAGAAAACAAATA
>KN716682.1:31124-46855 GCA_000816705.1 Dictyocaulus viviparus | reverse complement strand
ACAACTACTATTTTAACGTTAATTTTAACAATAGTTTCTGCTGTAGTTTTATAGGTACCTCAAATTTGGATAAACAAACCTTTATGTGAGAATATAACACTGATGAGTTAGGATAATTGGTGGCGTTGTTCAATCCGTTATGGATGGATGCGCCAACACATCAGTGTTCAACGTGATATCGTAAAGGTGGTTGAATGCAAGCCTTGTCTATGCAATGACTTAAGTTAACCACTCTTCACCAAGTCAGTGCCAGTTATCTTACCCAGATTCCTCTGGTACCAACTACCGACCCCGGAGGGATGGCGGGCTTGGTAGGCCTGGGGGTCGGCGGCGAATTGATTCGGGCCGGTGTGTCACTGCGGCACCTCCACCACTGAGCCTGCCTCGTTTTTTTTCAAATTAATAAGTCGTACTCTAAATGCCTTGTGTTTAGCTTAAAAAAAAAAGAAGATAAAACTATGAATCCAGAAGTGTAGTCGATCACAGTTTAGATATCTTGTTACAGTCATAACAGCTCAGAATATTGTACCTCATTAAGCTGAATGCGTTCAGTACAACGAAAAAATAACGGAATAAAGAACACGGTTTTCATGGTTAACTCGCATTTCGTAAACAAATCAATAAGTAAGCAATTCGTATGCAAGTAAATATTCAAATGGACGCTCGACAATGGATTTCAAAATAAGAAACTATTGTATAGACTGTTAAAAGAATTTTCCTAATGCCCGCTATATGACCCTGTCTGAAAAATCTGTGCTGCCAGGAATCTAAACCTTAACATAAACTTGGGATCAAATGTTCTTAATTTCAGACTCAATGTTGATGCCTCCGAAACGCTTCCGGAAAGAAAGAAAGCAGCCGAAAACGAAGATATTCAGGTGTGTCAGTATTATTTATTCCATGACATCATTTATTGTATTTATTCATGAATTATAAAGTCAAAGCTAAGAGTTGTTGATAAAGCATTATCATATGTGAGATAAGTGGGGAATGCTTTGGTTGAGGTTCAAGTTAATTTGCTTACGGTGGAAGCACATGGAATATGTGGTGTCCACGGAAAAAACAAGGAATCACAAATGATGATGTATGATCTTTTAATTAACAAGGATTACCTGGATTATGTGGATTCCCGTCGATCATCGACTAAGTCGACCGCGCACCAGTAAAACATCCATTTTCCCTATCGCGCGCGACGGTAGTCCAGTGAGTTATTAGGATTATGAGGATAGAAAATTTCATCGACAATTCCAATTTGACTGGATAGTGATTCATTATTAGAAATAATTTTGCAAGATGCGTTTATAGTCGATTGCTATACTATAGATGAAAAAGCTATAACTATAAGAAAATGCTCTTGCAGGACGTTGGTAACTAAGACAGAAAAAAACTAACGTGTTGGATTAATTATTGATTTTTAATAAATAATTATTAGACTAATTATTGATTTTTCACCTGAAAAACAAGCTGACACAATATTGCGTAGAAATACACTATTCTTTGTTTACTACATAAATGAAACAAACAAATTCTTTGCCTGATTTCTTGTTAAAGCTTCAGTAAAATTAGCGTCTTCAATTTGCATTAGTATAAAGGCATTATTAAAACTTTATGAGAAGAGTATTATCATAAACAACTAAAAAATAAACAAAATATTTATGACCATGAAAAAATTAGATGAACGGGAATAAAATGAAAGGAGACGATGAATGAGATTTAGGAATTGAAGTCATTCATGTTTATGAAGATTTTCAGTCTGATCAGCTTCAGACTGGAACAGAATATAAATCCACAATCGCTTATAAACAACAAACTTAACTCAACAAACAAAACGTAGCACTTAATGTCTTAGAGGCTTATATTCATTGTGAATTAATAATCTGAATTTTATTCAAGTTGCCCTAGGTGTAATCCATTAACAGTCAAGCTTAACCTCACAAGGTTTTCAACATCAGAACTTTGAGGCGAAAAACCTCGATTGATGATGGTGATAGAAATCGTCATGAATCACTTAATTACATTCAGATTTTTCTTAAGACCAATAATCAGAGCTGATCATATAAATCGATAAAAAATTACATACGAAAAAAGAAAAGGTCTGTTGCAAAAAAAAATTTCCCTAAATTATACGATTATTACTAGCTTTAATACGACTTTTTCTTTTCTATGCATTTAATCAATATCGATTTTTGAATCGCAATCAATAAACTTTGATTGAAAAGAAAAGTGGAAGCATATAAAAACTACTTATAACGGGCTTTTTCATGTTAACACAAAATTACTCGAAGAATATGAATAAACACGAAAAAAATACCATAAAACAAAATTCTGTTGGAGAAAAAAAACGAAAAAAAAATTAGATGAAAACGAATGATGATGGCATGAGTGGCTTCTTTTTCATTGAAATCAACCACCACGAAAACAAATCGAATTTTAGAAAGCACTGATTTTTGAGAAACCGCTCAACGATAATCAATCAATCAATAACGATTTAATGGACCACGTATTCTGACAACTCTTATTCTTGTATGAAATAAATCATACGGGTAGAACATAAATAAAAGTAGAATCGCTCGTATGGCTTAGATTGTTGAATATGGTGAAATTCCTCGTGATATTCCTCTACAACTACTAACGACTTACCCTCAAGGAGCTGGATTTCCGTTTTTCACATGGGCTCGACTGTTCTTCACGAATGCCGATCAGGTTAGATAAGAATGCATGAATAATTACGCTATAACTTTACTAACATAAAAAGCCATTGTCATTGTTTGCAATATTTGTTTTATAGCTAATGAATCAAATTTTAAGCCCGTAAATTTTTTCACGTGAATGACGACGACGATGGTTCGTCTTAAGGAGATTGTCGGCTGGTTCAAAGGAACTGGTGATTTCGGAAAGCCGTCGTTTTACACACAACAAGACATCTCAAAAATGATGAAGCCTCTGCCATACGTTACGCTCAGTAGAGGTCTGATTTCATGCCATTGTCTTGAATAAGTATCTCAATTTATTGATGTATGATTCTATCTTATTTGATTTAGTTCACGACTGCCTCGATAAAATTCATAAGTTTTTAACGAAGAATGATCCTGAATTTCGTTGTGGCCTCATATGGAAAGGAAAGAATCACCTCGAGATTTTTTCTAAGGTTTGAAAAGATGTAACAAATTAATTAATCTGGAATTAATTTGATACCTGAGGGGTAGGTCTGGCTTATAATTTAAAAAAGAAAAATGCGGAATAATGCGAGATTGAGAGGTCAGCATTATCCACTGTTTATCGATACGCAATGCCCTCCTTCTCACGGTTCCCACTTCGTATACTTTAAATTTTCCATTAATATCCTTGTAATATTGATTATTTCTAAACATATTGACGAGAACTCTTCAACTTGAACTCACGTATATTCACTGAAGTGGAGTGATAATGACATTTGCATAATCACAGCTAAATCCTTGTTCGTATGTACAACAAAGGAACACAAAAGTGTGTACAAAGGAGTAGAAAAAAAAGAAGAAATTAGAAGAATGCAATACCACGAAAATACGATGCGTACTCATTGAAAATTGTTCAATAGTAAATTTAAAGAATACATTATACATTACGATTGGAAGGTGTCTTTCTAATGGACGCTTTCCTGATAAAATCATAATCCTATTCGAATTTTTAACTGGTTTAGGCAGCTTTTGACTAACTCAATGATGTAGGAAAAAGTGAAGAATAGAAAGAAACTTCTGAATGTGGAATGTCACTAGTATGAAACGTTCTAGAACGTGTATGAAATTTAAATCGTATGAACGCAACGTGAAAGATGTGTCGTACAATGAGTGAATAGTCAAATTCTGACTAATGAACTCACCTCATCATCTGCTTAACTTATTTCGTTGAGTTTTCGACGTTCTTAGTTGAAAAATCGGTTTATGATGTTCACGTACTTGTAAAATCTTAAGCCATCCATTGTGATATAGCTATCACTTTATCACTACGATCGGACCATTTTAAAAGTTGATGAATAAGAGAATGCCGTGATAATTTAAAAGCTTTGCGGTGTTTGTTCGCACAAATCTATTGATTTACACGATTCAGGAAATATGTGTTAAAGAATGGAGAATCACTCCTGCCCTCGCTTCCTTCTATTGTTTTATTGTTTCTTTTTTCTTTATAATTTGAAGATCAATGTAAATTCAAGATTTGGAGCATTATCAAAGATTCTCTAGAAGTACATAGATGACGTAGTTGACGATTTTGAAACGGATACGATGACGCAGATGAGGGGATGAGTAGATGTTGTTGAAGAGCGATAACGAAACTCTCTACGTTTATTGAATTGTCGGTCTTGACAAATTGTGCAGTCATACCACGATTTCTACATACGTGAATTTCTAAAGGAAATTCTCCTGTCTTCAGATGGATGTATAAGTCATATAATGGATTGAAATCAGAGGTGAAATGACGATGAGGTTATAATCCATCCGTGAATGTATTCAACATCAAACATATGTGATTAAGCTTTCATATGAACATAAGAATAGAATCATAGTATAAATTACAAAACGTTACGATAATACAACACCCACATACCATAACGACAATAAGTAACAAGGTGAATGAACAAAGAGTGGATCGATAACGCTTCTAAGGTAAGAGTTCTTTCATACCTTTCGTATACTAGCGTGTAACGTGTAGTAAATAAGTCAGAATAAATTGTGACGTCTTCAGCGAATTGAATGGAAGAGGTAAATATTGTCCTATAAAACGAAGAATATTCACTGCTTAACTAATTATTCATCAAAATTTACGGGATAAATGCTAACTCTTGTGTTGACCTTAACTGCTGTAGAAAAGTAAGCTATAAAAAAAACGCAGCAAATAATCGTCACTGTCGTATTTTTCAGGATCCAGCAGCAAATGGAGGTATTTCGAAAGGAGTTCGTGAGTTTCTTGCAACGCAATGCAAAGATAATGTAGAAGATTAATGATGATTATTTATTTTCGATTTTTTTCTATACAACGTTATTTATTCGATGCTGTGCAGTACTCTTCATTATACATTCATTGTATTAATCCAGTAAAAATTAAACTAACTGCAAATACCGTATACTTTCATTTTTGATTCCTATTTGACCTATTTATGCTGTACTCCTATCGTATGACATTTTTCTTTGGTTCAGACGTCTTACTAATAGTATTGTCAAAATACTACGTGTTTCTGTGTTGTATAATGGTCTAAAAAACTAAAGCTTTTTTTTTCCTGAGGAAAAGATGACTTGTAACCTGACATCTAATGACCATAATGTGAAACGCGACGTGTGACTCTTCCAAAACACAACAATAACAACAACAACAACCGAACAAGTAAACACACAAACAACAACTGAAACCTGCATCCATCACAGAACACTATAAAAACACTAGTATCCATTGAACTGTGACCTTTATAGTCATCGAATTCTTTTTACATTGCCATTAAATATGCTAGCAGTTCGTACTGTAATTGCTTTTAATAATTTTATTAAACATCTACTTTGTTTTTCTACATGTATTTTTTTCTTCAATGTAATGGAATATTTTGAAGACGTCAAATGAACTGATCAATCACAATGATTTCGAAAATAATAGTAGTAGCAGTATTACTGATAGCAAGAGTAATCACAAGTACTGGTCCTACTAACCCCAGTAGTAGTAATAATAAGACCAATAGGAAAAACCCATTTTGCCCGCGATAACCAACTATAAATTTAGTAGTGTTTTATGTTCTATCATTTATAACAAAGCTGTTATTAATATTTCTCTTAATATTACGTAATCGATTGAAATTTGATCGATGAGGATAAGCTTCATTGCAATTTCAATAGGCGTACCACGCAATCAGTTTCTTCATGATGTCGTGGCAATTGCTTGCCAGTAGTCTGATCATTAACTGTAGATGACCAACCCTTTGCCAAGTCAGCGCTGCTTATCCTCCCAGATTATTTTGGCATCAATTCACCTGCCCCCTAGAGAAGGAGGTGACGCCACCTAACATCGTTCTCATGGTGAGCAAATGAAATTTTTTCGAGATTTTTCCGAAACTCACATCGACTCATCGTCACTTTTTTCAAATTAGACTATCATCAATTATCTCTCCAACTTTATAATACGATCATTAGATTACAACAAAAAAGGCTGGAAAATGTATGCACAATGCCGTAAGCACAATCTAGCATTCATTAGGAAACAACTGCATGCAATTAGAAAACGATTTGTCAGTCTTTTCTTATCAGCATTTATATTTTTTAGAATCGCAAAATGGTTTTGTTTCTAGCAGCTGTTCTATTCATATTTGAGGTAATTCACTCATTTTTATTGAATGCATTGAAAACCAATATAGTGAAACGACTCCGCTTCCCGGTTGTAAAATAACTTTGGTAATTTTTTTTGGAAAACATTGAAAACGATAAAAAGTTTTACAACATTGTAATAAATTTAGAGATTCTTAGTATGCAACTCAGATAACTCACATGCTCCCTTGTACAGAAGGCAGTGGATGGGATGAGTGTGTGGCAATGTATATTGATCTGATTATACATAAAGTTATTCTATACCGCAAGAAAAAAACTTAATAAATTTAAAGAACAATCGCACTTTAACCACCACATATGTAGTGTAATGATTTCAAACTTCATTAGTAGCTTAATCTTACATTATACATTAGTTTAATTGTAATTAGTAGCAGACGAGGGTAAAGAATACGCTAAGATGGCATAGAATAAGTGTTAGCGTTAATCACTCAATGCCTTGCGGCAGGATGCGCCTTTGTGTTCGTTCTCAACGTCATATTGTGTGTGGAGGTTGTTGAATGCGGATCTGGCCTATACAGCAAATAAGTGACTTGAGTTGACTATTCTTTCCCAATTTAGTGCTAGTTATCTTACTCATATTTCTCCGGTGCCAAATTACCGACATCAAATGGATGGCGGGCCTAGTAGACCAGAGGTACGGCTATGAACTAATTCGGATAACACGTCATCGTCTTTGCAATTAGTAAAGCTTAAGCTGTAGAATTAATGGATAGTAGAAGATCTAGGATGTTTTCAGATTATTTTACGTTGAAATTTAGTATGGCACTGCTATTCAAGTAACGCATGTGAGTGAATGTGGGAAATCTCGTAGCTGTTGGTTATTACCGAATGGTTGTAAGAACACCGTGGATTGTTCAGCGATGATCACATGGAAGCACAACGGTAGAGCCCTTCTAATGGAAATGGAGGTGAGTTCTAATGAAGGAATATTTTTAAAAATATGCGATGCATTGCTGCATTTAGTTTATTGTCGCGGATAAATCACTGCAATCGTTTACGTCCTTAGTCTAGTAGAGTACCAATAAATCATCGATAGTTTTTACTGCTTCCTACAATTAGATGTCAAGTAATTTTATTATCAGATGTATCGAAAAGTTCTATCACTTTTTATGAGATCAATTTTCAAGATATATGCACATGCTTGTTTGACTCATGTTCGACCCTCTGTTTTTATCGATGAATGTTTACATACTTACCTAACAAAATAACTATAACAGAGTTTATAGAAGAGTCTTAGGTTAGGTTCAAGCGTAAAGTGATGGTGTACCTATCAACAATGATCCAGTTCATTTACGCCACTGTATTTTATACGAATTTCATAAAGGAAGAAGTGTTTTAAAAGCATGCAGAATGATATGAAATGTTTGGTAAGGGTACAGCTTCTGATAGGACCTGCAAAACGTGTCTCAAAAGTGTTGGTACAAATGTTAAGGCCATGTTGTAAAAGATCCTTCATTGCAACACTGGAAATCGCAGAATAACTTAATTCAGCTTGAAAATCATTCAGAACATTCGAAAAATAGAAATGGTGTGGAAATATTCCAGAAGGGTGCCAAATAAATTGAATCAAAGGAATTCGTGTTATCGAGCTGCTATAGGCTTATTTTTGTTTGCTCAAAAAAAATCATTCTTTGAATCGGATAATAACTGAAGATGAAAAGTGGATTATCTACGAAAAGATGCTGAGGGAAAGGGCATATCGTGAATTTTGAAAACCTAGCTCTTCTACTTCTAAAAAAATTTTGACTCTGAATAAGAGAATGGTGTGAATATAATGGGATATTCAAAGACTAATACATTTATGAGCTTTTCAAACCAAACAAAAAGTTCTATGTGAAGAACTACTGTTATCAACTTAACAATTTGAAGACAGCAGTCCAAGAAAAGTTGTCGGCGATTTTCAATAGCGCATCATCCTGCATTATGATAATGCAAGGCCACATGTTGTTTTAGGGAGTCATCATAGAATCGCAGAACTAGGCTGAAAAATTCTATTGCATCCACTCTGTGAGATTTTCTTCAAATATACGAATCATCCTCACGCTAGCTAACAGTCTAATGAATCTTGATCTCCTAGTCAATTAATGACGGTTGGAAAAATTCGTATTTTATTTTATTACAAAAACGGACAGAGCCTTCAAGTAAACTTTATATTAAGAAAATGTAGATGGTCTCTACGAAATAATTCTGATACCAGTTCTAATAATCTGAAAGGTAGAAAATCCATTAGGTGAATAATAGGAATCGAACTATCGATCGGCTTTGTATAAGGTTGCGTCCCCTCTGGTCATTATGGGTCTTCTAATCGATCAAATATAAGAACAAGTCATTTCAACGTGTAACATTAAAGAGTGGAATTATCAAAAATTCTTCAATATTTAGGCAACGATGAATGTTACAAAAAACGGGGCATGGTTAGCAGTCGGAATTTCGAAAGATGGTTTAATGGTGAGGGAATGTTTAAATTTTTACGACAGCATGATTAAGAATACCATGAATTTTTAGGGCAACGATACCGTTTTTGAATGCCATTTTCATCAAAATGGCTCAGGTTCAGTACATTTATCATACAACCATGAACGATCCAACAAAATACTGCAAGAGGTAAAAAATGATCTAATGAAACCTGCGCTTAAATTTCTAGCAATTCTCTTAATATTAAGGCGACTGAAATGCTATTGAAAGACGCATACACTGAGCAACACGATGGGAAAGTTTTGTGTGGAGCGGAATGGATTCTTGACATCACAGTGCTCGACGTAGATGAGAAGAAGCTGGTACGTTAGATTACAATCTACAATTGTTAATTGTAAGTGAAATGATTACCAATGAAGAAGAATTACAATTAGCAAAAGGTAAAGAGTAATCAAATAATAGTACACAATGTGTCGTGGGGTTATCGATAGAAGTGTCGATGTAGAAAGGTCACAGTCTAAGTCCTAGACTAATTCTAAGTCGAAGTCTAGAGTCAAAGACATATATAAGTTGAGGTGCAGTGGAGTTATGCTTTTGCAGATTGATCCTATCAGGATATACTGATATTGATTGTACTGGTATGTGACAGAGGTGTTAGAATGAAGTGGAAAGTAGCAATATTTGCTACAGAAAAAATTAACAAGTTGAAAATACCTATTTCTTATGGCATACCTCTATGGGAACGAAAAAAAAAACGCGACAAGAAATCTATAGTGTTGTCTACATATTTGCAAAACGTTCCACTATAATAAGATAAGCTTTGGCCTTGATCAATTCATGTGATATGGGCCTCCTCACTTGTACTCAAAATAATGTAGTAAAAGTGTGTGCTTGGCTGACAGATTAATTTGAATTGAGACCTCCTCAACGAACCATTACTGCCTATCGTTACCAAATTTCCAATTCTTTTCTTTCGCACCAATTTGCTAACCCTGGAGAGATGGCGGACTTGATAAGCTTAGGGGCGGCCACGTACTTGCGCTCATTGATTTGAACATTTTTGGACGATTCGGGATTGTGCACGTTCACCACACTGACCCTTTTTCACTAATGTAATAAGTCGAATATATAACACCATAAATAGCAAGTCAAATGCTAAAATTTTGGAATGTATGTTTTAGATGTTTCGAATTTCATCTGGTAAATATCATCTCATGCTTGCATTCGGTGATCTCAATTCAGGTAAATGATGCATATCTAATCGTAGTAAATAACCACTAAAAAACAAATAAAAATAATCTGTAGCATAGTAACAGACTTAGTAACACATAAAATTAACACGGCTTTTACTCACCTTCGGGTTCTTATAATGATAGCACATCATGCAGATGATGAAGATGATTTTCATGCGATCAGTTTCCAATCAGTACAGTAAACAATATACACAGTATACAAAAGCAACAGTTAAGACATTACTATCAAAATTAGTTCCATTTCTACAACAAGCGTCATTGTTCGAGATCAGCTTGCTGACAACTACTAGCTCTTTTGAGAACTTGTAACAAAAAGGTGTAAGCTTTTATTGCTAAAAGTGGAGTGAAGAATCTCTTACTAACTCTTGACTCATAACAATTTTATTTTTCTAAAAGGCAAAGAATTCATTGAAATATTGGAATCAATCTACTTAATCACTTAAACTGCGTTCTGCATCTAAGCATATATAACATATTAAATCAAAAGTCTTCAATAAACATGCAAGCACACTGGAAGAGGAATTTGCAATCATTTTCAATGAATTTCTAAATTACTTCTCCGTTATAACTACCAGCTTCTCCAGCTTAATCCTTCTCAAAATTTGTATAATGGATACGCAACTACAATAATATAGTATGTTGCTAGTGTTAATAAAGAGAATGACGTAATTCATCGATCAGTCCCGTTAACGTCCAACATAGAAGCAGCGCAGTCCAACCGTTAAGCTTATAGAACTGATGGTAATCGCTAATGTTCAGCAAGATCGCTTCTAATTAACCTATTTCTGTATATTGACATCATCTTTATTAAAAGTTCTCAACACTACGTCATAAAGTCATACTTGTTACTAGTAAGTCCTATAGCTTTCAAATGAAAAAGTTATTGAAACATATTAGTGGTGTGTTAGTAGACCAAATTTTTCTGAACTACTTCCTGGCCAAGCGATCGCAGTTCCTGCAAATTACTTCAAGAATATACGCCATTAAGTAGTAAAAGTCAGATGCGATTGCAACAGAACAAGGTAACGCAAATCATCCCAATTGAAGTAGTTATGCAAAACTCATCCCACCATCTAAAAAGTACCAAAGTGTTGCATAACTAGCCACTATAGTCTTTCCATTTTCCAATTAGTCTTTCTATTTTGAGACACTATGAAACCACGGAACTAACCAATTGGTCTTGCCTAACTGCTAGATCAGCAACACCATCACCACTGTCGCAACAAGCCCTCGACAATAGCATTTTGGGTCAATCTTCCATTAGTCATAATACCACCGTCACAATACCATTTATTTAGAGGCACAATTATGCATTCCAACGGGGTCTACACACGTTTGCCTCCCTTGAACGTTTGAACAAAGATCACTAGAAACTTTCACTAAAAACGAGATAACACATCTGTAAACTTCTCGAAGATAGATTTCAGGTTCAAAAAAGATGATGCACGAATTAGTTGGTAAAGGAGCACCATGGCGATCGAAAGACCAAACTCGGTTTTGCAAGCATTGCCCGGCCCATATTGTCGACGAATAGACAAATAATTATAGTTGCTTTATAACAAAGACAATACTTTATAATAAATAAATATGAGACAAAATCATCGACTCATTTTACCAGCGAATTATATATTAACACTATAATAAAACATACTAATTGAACGTGCAAACATCAACATTAATAGGGTATATAAACCACTCACATATTTAATAACGATAGAGCAGAATAAGAAACATAATAAAGGCCACAGACAGCAAAGTATCCTAGAAAACGTGTCAATCCTAGTGTTACACCTCCTGTAGACAGCACCGAAATATAATAACCGAGATTAGTAGCAATTTCATTATACTGGAGGTAAGTATTAAAAGCTTTAAAAAAAGTTTTCAAAATCTGATATCCTACAACTTGAGCATAGATAAACCCTAAATTACAATATTTAAGGACCAGCCATCATAGATGCAATGAGATCAAATATATTGGGGAGCCTATAATAGGTAATAATTAATTGATACCTGCGAGAGAAAAAAACCACGTCAATCAAGTTTGCAGTAAACCAATGGCTTAACTAATATCACAAGATAGCTGAGTTCGACAAGAGATCATAGGTTAGAATTAAAATACAATTCGTGCAACATTCATATAACAGACAAGATTAGTAAAAATCTTTGGTTCGTTGTCCCCAAATACTTGTTACTGCGGGTGGGACTGTAGGCTTAGCGATGTAATTGAATACTGATTCATTCACCTATAACGAAGTGTAAAGAACGATATTTTTCCAAACACTTCGCAGTTTTGATGAAAAGATGCAAAATAAAGGCATACGAAACAACTTGCCAATAAGAGCAAAGAACATTGTAAACAACCAATAAAAACCTCAGTTTCCACCAATCCAGTTTTTAGTGCAGATAAGCCTGATTCAGTGATACATCCAAATACGTTCAGAGCAATGAGATGGCCACACGATCTGAATTAAAATTATTGTTCTGACCACAAAAACCGTCCCATACATTGTCAAAGCGAAGATTCTTTTTTTATTTCATCTTGGAAAGTTGTATGGAATCTTTCATTAACCACAATATCTTAATTTCTGAATTTGATTGGGTCTAACAAGTTTATTATTACGATTCAAAGAAAAAAATATTGTGTATTCAATAAAATGACACTGAGAGGCGCTTCATCACAACTGATTTATGAAGGTTTATACTAGACTATTAATAACAAACTGTTTGAAAACCTTCACGGAAACAGCTTCCGAATAAAAATGTCTAATTAGGTTAGTAACTAAAAGAAGTGCGACTCAGACACTATGACAATTGTCAACAACAGGTTCTAAAAACCTTCATAAATGTAGGAACTATTGCAAAAAATAACAAGCGTTGAAAATGAACTAGCATCAATATGGTTTATGTTCACATCTTATCAAAATTCAACTCTAACACAACAATAGAATAAACTCAACGATATTCATTCACACAAGTAATACTATTGAATGCCACTTGTCTCAATTTGAAAAAAAATGAAATTCCGTCCTGGCAAGTGCTTTTGAAGAATAGATCAAATATTTGAATCAAAGGCATTAGTACGTCATTTAACCATCATTTATAAAGTTACATATACTAATTCATTGCAACAGGTTTCAGTTCCAAGTGCAGATATAATGATTAATTGCGAAATAATAAAGTATACTCACATATACCGTAAAGCAGGGAAAATACTAGCCTATGTTGAGCACTAAAAAATTAAATCAACAATTAGTAATGATTAGGTTCTCTGCAAAACAAATCATTAACGCTTTAAATGTTGGCAAAGCAGTGTATCAAATATTGGTTACTTCAGCCTTCAGTTCTCCAATCACAACTCCAACACTATTTGTATCACTTACCAGTTACACCACTCTGAAGTGTCCGAACTTGCCAAACACTTCAGAGAAACAATAAAAGAAGACCTTTAAAGAGAGAAGAGCAGAAGTGATGAATGAAGTAGCTGAGGCTGGGGAGAGCATTCGCTTGGCCCGCCGATGCTTCACAAATCACAAGACCAAGATGACTGCTCTCCGACGCCAGGACGGAACACTTACCTCCTCCAGAAAGGCGATAGAGAAATTCATCTACGATTACTACTCGAATCTCTTCGGTAGCCACGTTCGTCTACCTCCATGTAATGAGAGGAAAGACGATTATGTTGTTCCAAACGTTCTTCCTTCCGAAATCCGACATGCGATTTCGTCGGTAAGAAATCGTACAGCTCCCGGGCCAGACAGGATTAGACCAGAACATCTGAAGAATCTACCGCCAGTTATTATAAGAACGCTGGCCGGACTCTTCACACGCTACCTGTCCGATTGTAAAGTTCCAAGTCAATGGAAAACTAGCAGGACCGTGTTGCTGCACGAAAAGGGAGACGTTCACGACATTGCCAATTATGGCCCAATCTGCTTGTTGTCAGTCGTCTATAAACTTTTTACACGAGTCATCCTTAACAGGATTGGCAGAAGACTAGACGAAGAACAACCACGTGAGCAAGCAGGGTTCCGAAAAGGGTTTAGCACGATGGACCATATTCACACAATCACAAGACTCATAGAAGTATCACGAGAGTATAAGAAACCACTCTCTCTCTCAATTTCATCAATCTAAAGAAAACTTTTGATTCTGTTGAGACAGAAGCGGTGATGAAAGCGTTGACAAACTAAGCGCTTCCAACTCCGTATATCAAGATTCTTCGTAAGCTACATAAGAATTTCACTACCAAAATTACCACGTTCTATGAAGACATCATCATTAACGTAAAAAGAGGGGTTCGACAAGGCGATACTATTTCGCCAAAGTTGTTCGCAGCCACTCTTGAGAGCATCATGCGAAAATTGAAATGGGACGAAATGGGAGTGAAAATCGACGGTCGGCAACTCCACCATCTTCGCTTCGCCGATCGTATTCATTACACCAAACATCGAGCAAGCGAAACAAATGTTAGCCGACTTCGACAGTGCTTGTGAAGAAACTGGCCTCAAGCTAAACCTTCAAAAAACGATGTTCATGAAAAATGGGTACGTTGCTGATGCCCCATTCACGCTCAACGAAATGAATATCTCCGAGTGCTTAAGCTATGTGTACCTAGGTCGTAAAATTAAAATGATAAACGACTTAGCACCAGAGCTTTGCAGAAGGCAACGAGTAGTTTGGAGAACATATAGGAGCATCGAGAACGTAGTGAAAAGGACAAAGAGGACAAAGCTCCGAGACCACCTTTTTGATACGACGGTTCTTCCTGCTTTAACGTATGGTTCAGAAACCTGGACATTACGGAAGCAGGATGAACGTTCATTGAGCATAATACAGCGCTCAATCGAAAGGGTAATGCTTGGCGTTTCCCGCATCACTCAGATGAAAGTGAGAATACGAAGTTCCGGTCTATGTCAACGATCAAAAATCAGAGACGCAGCCGTGCACGCCAAGCTTTCGAAGATTAGGTGGGCCGGATGGACATCAAACGCACTTCAGGAAGACCACGAGCCCGATGGTCTGACCTCTTCTCCAAGGCCTTAGAAAGGAATTATGATGCTCAACGAATCCCTAGAGCGAAAAGAACTCACTGGACTACCCTTGCGCGCGATAGCAAAAAATCGAAGTGTAACTGGTGCCTGCTCGACTTAGTCGATGACCAACGGGAATCTAGGTAATCCAGGTAATTATGGATGCATATTATTCACCTACGAGGTCAAGATAAGACGCATGCCCATTAGCGGGCTTATTTTGCAGTGTCTCGATGAAATAGCGTCATAAATTTGAAGACATTAATCAGTTATTACAAAGTGAGGGCGTTGAGCTCCCTCCTTCAGGGTAGTTGTTGATTGCCCGAAGTTCGTCCGATATGGCATGGCGGTTGCCATACGGTTTATCTTTTGAAAATGAGGGATAAAAGATCTTCGTGGAAATGCCGAGCGATGGGTCTCATGCCACGCACGTCCGCCTTGGAATTCTGCGGAGCGTCTCGACTAATGCCCCATCCGTTAAAATTTACCGTTGTGTTTGATTATATACGGAGCATCGCTGTGGTGTGACGGATGCTCTAAAGATCATCTGATGAGTATGACGGATAAGAGGTCGTTGTTGACTAGGCGAGCGTTCCGGCTAATGCCTTATCAGTGGAATTTTACCGGTGAGGTGTTTGATAATCTGGCAGGCACCGATACGGCATGGCGGGTGACATACGGTTTATCTTTTG